>VUQG01007235.1:3803-16869 GCA_015106755.1 Etia nguti
TACTAAGGTAGAATCGCAAAAAGGACTCTGCTACCTTTTCCGTGTTTCTCCATTGTCGCATGTGCTATATATATTTTGATATCTGCCTAAACAGCTCCAAGAGGCAAATGCTCGTCTGGAGGCTGAATTGGCAGAGATGGAGCTGGCTCCCGTCCAGAGGAAAATTGAGGCTCGCTCTTCAGACGACTCTTTCACTGGCCTAGTACGGACGCTCTACTTTGCAGACACCTTCCTCTCTGACAGTGAGTTTGCGTGTTAAACGTGTAGTATAGTACGTAAACAGCACTTGCTACAGAAATGAATAGTGGGCAATACATTGGGTTGTTTCCATTTCCTTACATGTCTCCTCATCTTTTTGTAGGTTCACATAACACGCCCTCCCTATGGGCAGGGACCAATGGTGGCTGTGTGTTTGCCTACATGCTTCGCCTTCCTTCTGTAGAGCATAGAGCAGATGAGCCTGTCACAGCTCAACTAGGTAGGTTTAACATTGTGGTGGACTTATCTCTCAGCTCTGCCCTCCTCTTGTAAAGTTGTCTCTTCTTTATATTTGCACCTTTATTTTCAGCCAAGGAGATTCAGCTGATGCACCGTGCTCCTGTTGTCGGTATTGTGGTGTTAGATGGACATGGGGCTCCTCTCCCTGAGCCCCTGGAGGTGGCTCACGATCTGGCTCGTGCGCCTGATATGCAGGGCTCACACCACCTCCTGGTCGTATCTGAGGAACAGTTTAAGGTTAGACTTGGAGCACTAGGGTTCCAGTGGGTCATTAAGATGTCTTGAAAAGTTAACATCAAGGAAAAGTTGGTCTTAAAATGTCTTGTTTCTTGTAAATTTTCCTAAGTGTGTTACATTTTCAGTTAGTATTTTTAAAGACTTGCAGATTATAGCCCTCAAAAATAACAATTAAATCATTTGCTGTTGGTTCATTAGCTTGTTCTATGCTGTAAAGAGAATGCCATTTATGTGGTCTAGGCTCATAATTTTAAATATCGGTGTCTGCTTCATGCAGCTTAATTACTGTCATTTATCGAGGTGTAGGGTATAAATAATAAATCCTCTTCAAATTTTGTAAACTTTATTCCAATGCATTTGTTTTGTGTGTGTTCAGGTTTTCACCCTGCCAAAAGTTAATGCTAAGATGAAATTGAAGCTGACTGCTGTTGATGGCTCTCGAGTGCGAAGGGTAGGCATGGCCTGGTTTGGCAGCAGTCGGACAGAGGACTATGGTGAAAGCGGCTTGTTGGTCCTGACTAATCAGGGTGATGTTCACGTGGTGTCACTGCCACACGTCAAGATGCAGGTACAGTACCCCTGCATCCGCCGAGAGGACGTCAGTGGAATCGCTTCTTGTGTTTTCACCAAGCACGGCCAAGGTATAGAAACGCCTGCCCACACATTTCTTCCTCTGTTTTACTGGGACTCTAAATACATTCTCTTTAGAATATACCATAAATAACACAGGTGTAACCCTAGCTCTTACTCTAACCAAAGACCAGGCTAGAACAAAGACATACATGACTTGTGAAAACAGCTTCTAGAAGAAGTCTTTAGCCTTAATAGCCATTTGAAGAGATGGGGACCGGTCATAAGTTGCTGACTTTCCACAAAGAGCTGAAGAAAATAAGTTAAAATATGTGGTAGTGTTTTGCAACAGCAATTTCTAAAGCAGCTTTTAAAAAATGCTGGTGATGCTATAGATGCAATTTTTATGTCCTAGTTACCAATAAAATTAAAGGTAATGTAGACACACGCTTCAAAATAACTGCCCAAATAAGGACTGTGAGGTGTTTCAAGATGCCTGTACAACAAGACCTGATTTTAGAGTGACTTTGATTTCACTCAAAGAAAAAATCCACAGGCCTCGTTTCATGGGATTATGATTTGTGCATTTTGTAATTTGCGTTAGTTAGTACATGCCGGCAGACTTGTTGTATTGTGGGATATGTTATGAGTGATTCAATGATAAATCTGTGTGTGACCCCTTCAGAATCAGATTAAAGGATTCATTTACTGTCAGATTATGAAAACTGGATTGTTTAGTGTGTATATTTCTTGGTTTTAAATGGGAAGACTCTTATGGAGCTTACATCCATGCTGTTCAGTAACTGCTGCCATGAGTTTTTAGAAGTGAGATTTTCTTCCTAAAATGTGATTTTTGTCGTGTTTTTTTGTTGTTGTTGTTGTTGTTGTTGTTCAATGGACAGTCATTTTGCCAGTGCACTTATCTACATACATAGGTTTCACCCCCCACCCCGCTTGCCACTTTCGTTAAGTTCCTTTGTGCTGTTGTTCTCCCTCAGGCTTCTACCTGATCTCACCGTCTGAGTTTGAAAGATTCTCTTTGTCGACCCGCTGTGTTGTGGAGCCGCGTTGTCTGGTTGAGGCTCCACTTCATTCTGGCTGCTCCAACCAACACCAGTCACAGCCAGATGGAGCTTCATCTACTCATAGGTACGTACACTTGGAGGTTTCCTTGTTTTCTATGGTGTTATTTTTGTGCCTCTATTCTGAGCGCACGTAAAAAAAAAAAAATTGCAAGCGCAAATGTTGCATTTTGAGGAGAAAATTATTTTGAGTGAAGAAAAGTTTAATTTGAGCAAACAAAATTCATTTCTGCGTGCAAGAAATGTATTTCAGTGTTTGCTATTATCCATGTACACACACACAATAACAGCCCCTCTCGCTCAGTTGTTGGCATTTGCTCTTGCTCAGATCTCTGCTCTGTGTGCTGACAGACATCTGCGGACCTGCTTCGTGCGTGCTCAACTCTCTGTACACTGTTATAAATGTGCCACAAAACTAACCAATCACAGACTTGGATGCAAAAATTCTGATTGGCTGTTACGGTCTCCAATCAGCTCGCTAGCTAACCATTCCGTAAACATGGTCCAGAATGTAGCTAAATCCATTTTCGGTTAGTATGTTTAATTATTTTATTTGAAAATGTATAATTTTTTTGATACCATTATTGATTTTAATCTAGTTTAAACCAAACCACTCCACTATACTTGGCTTCATTCTGTTTAGCAGGGGTGTTGAACTCCAGGCCTCGAGTGCCGGTGTCCTGCAGGTTTTAGATAACACCCTGGGTCAACACACCTGAATCAAATGATTAGTTCATTCAACTGTGTACAGAGAGTTGAGCGCGCACAAAGCAGAGATGTTGTGAGCGCGAACGACACACTGAGAGCAGGTCCGCAGATGTCTGTCAGCCCACAGAGCAGAGATCTGAGCAAGAGCAAATGCCAACAACTGAGCGAGAGGGGTTGTTATTGTGTGTGTATATGGATAATAGCAAACACTGAAATACATTTCTTTAATGAATTTTGTTCTCTCAAATTAAACTTTTCTTCGCTCAAAATAATTTTCTTCTCAAAATGCAACATTTGCGCTTGCAAAATTTTATTTTACGTGCACTCAGAGTAGAGGCACAAAAATAACGCCATAGTTTTCATCATGTTGGTGTTTGCTAAATACAAAAGTTGCTGTATGGCAATTTGAGCCAGGTTGTTAGATGATGGTGGTGGTTACAACTGCCATGTTAAAAAAGTATATAAAAGACAGTGAAAGATTCTAAAGACTTTAATGCTGACCCTGGTGAAGAAATAATAAACATTAGATGGACATGTCACTGTGTGCAGAGTGAATAGATAGAAAGAAATGTAAACATTAAGTTAACAAAAAACAGTAGAAGCAAGACTGATATTGTGTAAGACAGAAGTGCAAATTGCATTAATAAAAAATAGGGAAAAAGACATAGCGGTCTGGTCTGGTGCTATGTGGATTTGATGGCCGTCAAAAGTGGCTGTCTGATGTTCTGATCCCTGGTTGGTGAAACTGACTCTTGGGACACAGAATGTCACATCTTTCATGGAGAAGGAGCCCAAACTAATGCTTGAGACTGAGAAACGCCGACAATCCTGACTAGTCACGCGTGCCTCAACACCTGGAATAGTAAAACCACTCAACTAAAGTGCATAACATCTCTTGCCGCCTCCTTCAAATGTATAAACCACTAGTTCTGTAGTCAGTTATGCTGTTTTTGCATGTTTTTGTTTCTTTCATTTTCTCTTGTTTATGAGTGACATCAGCTTTCCAGTGACTGCAGATTGAAATCAGCCAATAAGGCTATATCAGCAAAATTTACTAATTTTACTTCCAGTGCGTTGTCCCTTTTTAACGAATATTTCAACAGGATATTAATATTACATGTTTTAAATATTACAATAATTGATATGCTGTGACATCCCTATTGCAGAATGAGCTTTCATTACTTTTTGTCTTCTCTGTCCTTTTAGAGCCAAACATGATGGTGGGGATGCAGGTAAAACAATTAAAAACAAAAAATATCATTGTAACTAAATATGCATGTGCCACACGAGTGTTCTGTGGTGTTGTATAATTCTGTGCTATGGTAAATGTGCTGTCTGTTTTTACATGTACCTTGTTTATGGCTGACTGTGTTGACATGCCATCTATTGCAGAAAATGCAGCTAAACATGTTATGGAGCATGCTTTGCTGAATGATGAGAGTGAGTACTCAAGATACAAAGACAGGAGAATATCCTGAAATATAGACCTGGAAGGTCAGATAGTAGGTCCCTCGGACATTGTAGTTGTTCAAAGGAAATCTGGCTTCAGTTGTAATTGCTTCATATGCTACCTTTTTTAGCTGGTATTACAGCCTCTTGCTCCAATTGTCATTTGACACATCCAAATTACATGGCTCAGAACCATATATAAGCACATGTCCTATGCAACTAATTTTTTCCCCAGTGAGCTGGCTTGTTGTGACTGAGCTAACACTCCAAGTCATGACAAAGTGTGGTGATGTTAAAAATGATAGTTAGTTACAGTTGGGGTTTTTTTGTTTTGTTTTTTTCTTTTCAGAAGTACTTCAGGAGATCCAGAAGTCACTAGAAGGAGATCAAATGCAAGTATCACAAACACATTCTTTGTAGTTGTACAAAAATTAAATAAGGAAAAAAAAAAGATGATGTGCCATTCTCAGGCTGGAAAAATGGCTTCAGTGTGCAGCTAGATGAGAGATCTATGGATAAGAACTGTTTGCAGTGTGCACCTCTGTGGGGGAAAAAAGTATTCAGCAACTTCAGTCTGTGTTGTTACTGTGATTGGAAAGGGGCATTGCTGGTGGTGTTAATCCCTGAACTCTGAATCCATTAATATTTTCCCAATTAACCTTTAAAAGTAAATTGATGTGATTACTTGGCTTGAAAAGCTACCAACATTTTTTCTTGCAGATTTTCACTTGATATGTTACGGGAAAATTCAACTAATTCAACCCAGAAATTCTTCTAACATTTCTCCAATATTAATGACTGGTTTTTGCCAAACATCACACTGTGCATTATGACCATACAGCTCCACTTTATTCTCATTCGTCCAAATCATTATTCCAAAAGTCTTGTGGTTTATTCAAATACAGCCTTGCAAATCTAAGGTATGGTTCTATGTTCTATGTAGTGAGAAGAGGCTTTTGCATAGTAAACCTTGCAAACAAGCTGTACTTGCTCAGTCTTTTTCTAATTGTAGTATCATAAACTTTTAATATGCTAACTGAGGCCTGTAGAGTCTGAGATATAGCTCTTGGGTTTTTAAAGGTGAACATAAAGTTGGACAATTGTAACCAATCGTGTTAATGGATTCTGTTTTCTGTTTGTCAAAGGTCATTCCTGGATAATAATGTGAAAAGTGCTGTAGCATGAGGAGCCTATCTCAACAGTTGAGGTGAGACTTTGTATCACTTTCATTCCTACAAATGCAAAATATGCAATCAATTTTAGAATCCACATCTATTGGTTCATGGCGTTTTTGTGCTATATCTTTAGAGAGAACCGACATGTTGATATGTGTAAAGTGGACCTAAGCGACAGATCTTGGCTCCTATTTAGCTGACACAACCACTACTGACACCTGACCCCTCTCCTCAGAGACTTACCCATCCCGCCATTCACTGATGCTGCGCTCACACTGGCCCCTTCATAGAGACACCAATAAGCTCTTGTCAGAAGTACTTTCTAAACATCTAGGGCTTTGGCTCAGTAATGGTGCAAAGAATGTGAAGGAAGAGACACCACATGTGCCTAAGGACCATACACTGCTGCCATAGCCATTTAAACCCAAAGTTGGATGAGGCACATTACTGGCATGTGACCGGATCCGTATCCCTTCAAATCAGCCTTCTACATCTGACATGGAAGCTACTGAGCTGTTTTGTTTGGTATAAAACTGTTTGGTTTAAATTAACTTAATGTTCTAACGGCCTTTATCACTACCAGCATTGCTTTCTAGTCACTGTACTATGCTGTATATCTTACTGGCCTTCATGTCC
Organism: Etia nguti; assembly: GCA_015106755.1. Classification (NCBI taxonomy): domain Eukaryota; kingdom Metazoa; phylum Chordata; class Actinopteri; order Cichliformes; family Cichlidae; genus Etia; species Etia nguti. Next base: position 10,159 of record VUQG01007235.1, read on the forward strand.
TCATAGAGACATGAAGAAGACATTTGGGGGATGATTTTAAATAACATTGATAGTTATTCTGTGTAGTTTAGATTTGTGATTTGTTGTAGGAAAGCCCGATTTCTGCCTGGAAAAACATGTTGTCCAAAATTATAAAATGTTAAATTAACAACAAGTTGCTATAAAATACTTGACAAATTCTTGAGACACTGAAACACAGAGGAAACGCGTGTTTCAGTCTGAATTTGGTGATACTATTTTAATTTGTTTGGGGTTTTTTGTTGGTTTTGTTTGTTTATACAACATTGATGTAACACAAATCATGCGTTGTCATTTCATGCATAGTGTTTATATTTTTTTCATGTCTTAACTTTTTTAATTTAGATCTACAAAGTTGGCATGATTTTAACTTTTAATGGGTTTTTTTTTCTTTTGATGTTAATGAGCTTCCTTACTATTCAAAAAATCAGTGGAACATGTTCAGTAATGCGTGAGTGTGAGTGTGAGTGTGTTGACTTATCATTTACTTAGTAAGAGCATTACACATTCTTTACACCACGCATAGGTACTGATGCACTACTGCAATTTTTTGTGCATGTTCTGATTTTAATCTTTTTTCTTTTGCAAGTAGTAAATACTGTAATTTAGGAATGTAATTATAAACTATTGTACTGAAATATTTTTAATATATAAATGACTCTTTACCTGTGGATCTGTTGTAACTGGGGTTAGCTGCTATTTAGATCACACAAGGAAATATTTTGGTACTATCTCTCACAATGCTGGGTGTTTTAGCATCAGTCTAGAATCTATTTTTGTAGTGAACTGATTAAGAACCCTAATTTTTTTTTAATAACTTTACACTACAATTTTCTTGGATAAAGTTGTTTTTCCAAAGAATGAATGTCTGGCTCTTTTTTTTCTGCATAGTATCTCCATTTTGTAACATAGTCGTTTTTCCATATCAATTTTGTGCTATGCTGCAATGAAATTCTTGATTATGTGAGTGTCCCCAAGGCTTCAAGTCTATGTGTGCTTGGTTCAGAGACCACGTGTCAACTGGGAACCCATTATTTGACCATCATGAACTGCCAAAGCTCAGTACTCCTTTTTGGTATCTATTCCTCTAAAAGAGATTTGATAATAATAATAGAAACTTTATCTATAAAGCACATTCAAACAAAGTGCTGAACAGCTATTTGAAGATTTTTTAAAAAGATAAATAAAAACAATACAGTTTAAACGGGAATAGCAATAAGAACCAGTAAAAAATTTAGGCATAGAATTAAGACACGTAGGACAGGGTGAACATGTGGGTCTTTAACTTAGATTTGAAAACCTCCACAGAGCATGCCTGCCTAATATCTTGAGGGAGGTTGTTCCACAAAGATGAGGCACAGAAAAAAAAAAAAGCACACTCCCCAGTAGTTTTTCTTTTGGCTTTAGGAACTTTTAGAAGGCCAGTATCCTGGAATGGAACATAGAGGTGCAAAAGGTCAGAGAGATATGAAGGTGCCAAACCATTTAAAGCCTTGTAGGTGAGCAGCAGGACCTTAAAATCTGCTCGAATCTGACAAGGCAACCAGTGAAGAGATTTCAGTACTGGAGTAATGTGCTCAAAATTCCCAGTTTTGTTTAAATGCGAGCGGCTGCATTTTGTACCATCTTTAAACCTCTAAAACATTTCTTCCGTAACCCATTAATTACAATAATCAATGTGCAAAGACACAAATGTATGAACAAGAATCTCTGCACTGTCAAGTGATAAAACTTAGTAAAGCAGTTCTTGTTGTCTCTTTTACATGAGACTTGAAGGAGAGCTTCGGGTCAAACCACACGTCCAAGTTCTTTACCTTGTCCCTGCAATTTATGACATATTCAGCAGTTTTCAAGGTGAGGTTTACCTCAGTACTGAAATTTTCCAGTGACCATCAAATCTGTCTTATCAGCATTAAGAAACTGGAAAGGGCTGTCACTTGGTGTTCGCTCTCTCTGCTGTAGAGTATCACTTCCTCATTGTGTCACATGTTTAGTTACTCCTCGGCCTCCTTTAGCAGTAATGATACTTGTAATAAATGTAACCTATTTGTAGCTCTGGAGGCCAGGATCAGTGAGTTGAAGACTTGGCTTCACACCTTGAAAAACCCGTCGCTAGCCAGGCTCCTGTAGCCGATGCAGCCGAAGGTAGTGTAGGCCCCGCTAGCTGTCCCCCCGGGAGACTGTCCCTAGCAGCCAGGGAAACAGGATGGCTGGGTGATGGTGAGGAGGAAGCTTAGTCTTAAACAGAAGCCCCAGGTACACCACCAACCTGTTCATGTCTCTAACCGCTTTTCCCCACTTGGTGACACACCCGCCGGGGATCTTGTAATTGGCAATTCTGTTCTGAGACATGAGAAGCTAGAGACAACAGCAACCATAGTCATTGTCTTCCAGGGGCCAGAGCGGGGGACATTGAGGGAAATTTAAAACTACTGGCTAAGGGTAAACGTAAATTCATTAAAATTATAATTCACATCAGCAGTAATGACACCTGGTTACGCCAATCAGAAGTCACTAAAGTCATTACTGAATTGGTGTGTAACTTTGCCAAAACATTGTCAGACTGTAGTTTTCTCTGGTCCCCACCCCAACAGGAATGACGTGTTTAGCCGCATGTTCTCCTCAAATTGTTGGCTCTCTGAGTGGTGTCCAAAGAACGATGTCGGCTTTATAGATAATTGGGAAACTTTCTGGAGGAAAGCTGGTCTTGTTAGAAGAGACAGCATCCATCCCACTTTGGATGGAGCAGCTCATATTTCTAGAAATCTGGCCACATTTATTAAACCCCCCAAAATATGACTATCCAGAGTTGGGACCAGGAAGCAGAGTTGCAGTCTCACATGCCTCTCTGCAGCTTCTCTCCTCCTGTTATCCCCCCAAACCCCATCCCCTTAGAGACTGTGTCAGCTCCCAAACAGACTTAACTTAAACTTAAAACCAGCAAAATACAACTTAAACATAAAGAAAAAATCACAAAGAACAATACAGTATCCACTGCATCAAAAAGTAAAACAGTAAAATGTGGATTATTAAACATTAGGTCTCTCTCTTCCAAATCTCTGTTAGTACATGAGTTAATAATTGATCAACAAATCGATTTACTCTGCCTTACAGAAACCTGGTTACAGCAGGATGATTATGTTAGTGTAAATGAATCAACACCCCCAAGTCATACTAACTATCAGAATCGTAGAAGCACAGGCCGAGGGGGCGGTGTGGCAGTGGTTTGAACTCACCTCTCTGATATCACTTACAGAGTAGTCTGTCACTCTCTTCCTTTTGGTAGTCCCTCGGATTCAATTGTGCATTTTCGAAGCCCCTGGAACCCTCCTCTTGTTTTAGGTTAAGCAAGCACAATCCCCACATTGACTGGACCCATAATAGCATCTTAGGTTGGAACAATTTCTGTCACCAGCAGTGTTTGAAATCGTGTTTCTCTCCCTCAGCCATCTGACACCTCAGATGTGTCCTCAGTTATTGCTGTTTATAATGACTTAGTATTCGGAAAAGACTTGGTTCTCTCTCCCACCTCATTGTCCCTATGACTGTGCACTAGATTTTTTTTCAGGTGCTCTGCTTATTCAATACTCAGCAAGCAAGGTTGACTTTGTTCTTCACCAGATTCATTATTATTACCTACAGACTCAACTCTCACTATGCAAAACCAGACATACTTTCCAGCCAATTCTCCACTTCCAAGACCACCTCTGAAAGTGCTACCATAATTTCCATCCAACTCGATTTACCTAGGAAATCAAATCACTGATCAGGATTGCCCAGTGTGACAACCAAGACCCAGGTATCGGTCCACCTAACCATCTTTTTGTCCCTTACAAGTAATACACTGGGCCCATATCACCAAGTTTACCTGCCACCCTGGTAGGAACTGCACCATCTCTTTTCTCCAGTGCCTGTTCTGGTCCCATCTTTAAGGATGTCGAAGACTATCTGTCTGCATGTCCTTCCTGTGTTCAGAACAAGGTTAATCTGTCTGTCTGACTGCCACCCCAGACCAACAGACATGTGGAAGTGTACCAACCAACAGTTGGAAGCGACTCTCAGGTTTGCACTCTCCACGAACCAATCCATCTGGAGCTCAAATCAGAAGCAGGTTCAGGGCCTCTGGCTTGTCCTGAACACCGCTTAAAGTGTGGGGAAGACAGGTAGAGGGAGTGCTGGTGTCACCTAGGCTGGCTCCATCTGCACAGGTTACTCCGGTTACACAGTCGGTCGACGCTGCACAGGGCACACAGCTGAAAAAGAACTTGTCATCCCAAGTTTCCCTCTGATCCCTCCCTACCTCTGATATGTCCGGCTCAGAAAAAGCATTCAAAAACAAGTTCTCAGATCACAGCAGTAGTTGGCTAGAGTCTGGAGAAACGCTGGCAGAAACCCTGCTTCCTCTTGGAAGTCTAAGAAGATTGGACAAGGATTGCAGTCACTTCATCCTTAGTCTATAGCCAAAGAGGAGGCTGACTGATGTCACCAGATGAAGCTCATGCTAAGGCAGTCCAGGGCCAGCTCCAGCAAGAAGGAGAACAACTAGTCTGAGGTGATGGAGACTCCAGGTGTTTGGCTCCTGCATATATACATTATTCATTTCTTGGGTGCTGCTACAGATGCCCAGTAGCTTGTAACTATTGTTTGGCTGATCAACTATACTTGGCAGGCTCTCTCAGCAACATTGATGACAGTTTTTGTTTTTTTTATTTCTAAAAAAGATGTCTCTGATAATAATTCATATTTATTTCCCATAAATGGATTTAACATATACAAATGAAATTAAATATAGACGTCCAGCGCGGTCTGCATCTATATTAATTGTTTAAATCAAGTGTTACAGTTCCTATCGCACTGCTCAGTTCATCCCACATGGGGTTACCTAGATCTCAACAGCCAATCAGAGCCTACATTCAGCCTGTCAACTAGGAGGTGACAGGCTGGTGTGTGGTTCTCCCAAGGTGTGTGGTTCTCCCAGGTTTTTTTTTTCTCATCTCAGCCATGGTAGTGAAGACAGCTACTGATAAGAAGACCAAGAAACACAGAGAACAAAAAGAGGAAAACCCAGAGTTAAACTGGGACACGAAAAAAAGAGAAAGCCAGCGTACTTACCTACTGAAACTCCGGAGCCGAATGAGTGAATGAAGGAGAGAAGTAACGTTGGTAAAGACAAGTGTTAGTTGGATGGAAAAAAAACCCTTGTAGATTCTTACCGTGTGGTCGCAAGTTTTGAAGCCAACATGATAACCTTACTACGCCAATGTGGATGTGGAGGTCCAGCTTTTCAGATCCAATTAAAATCAAATCACTCAAAAACATCCTCTGGAAAAGAGTAGAATTCTTGGAACAGAGTTTAATACACAGAATCACATGAACAGCAAAACCGTACATTTTAGAGCAAAATAATAGCAGAAAGCAAGGCGAAGCGAGCCCCGGGGTGAAGAGCCTTTAAGCACAAACAGCTCAGACACACAAAATGACAGACAGGGGAAAAAAAAGCAGGAGCAGCCCGGGGTGTCTCGACCCTCCTCTTTATATAGGGTCAGTGACCCCTCCTCCTGATGTTGGGTATTTTTCCATTCCTTGCTTTTTCCCTGATCTGCATTAAATTTAAACTAATAAGTATTTTCTCAACTCTACAAATGTCGACATTAACCCCAATATCGATATAATATGTTTGTCAATACTTTTCCCCAATCAATTGTCAATTTTGCACTTTGTTCTTCTTAAATGTCCGACACTTGTGTTACATAACCTTCTGGCAGTGCTCCATAACTCTCATAACTATCACAGTGATTCCATTTATATAAACACTCCAGTGCAGATATATATATATATATATATAATATATAATATATAATATATATATAATATATAATATATAATATATATATAATATATAATATATAATATATATATATATAATATATATAATATATATAATATATATATATATATATATATATAATATATATATTATATCCTCTTAGGTTCTCAGGTTTTTAGCTCCTTTGTATAGTGATGATCAAACGAAGCTTTCTGAGGCACTGACGCTGGTGTTAAAAAATGGTTCATTACTCAAAGGTTTTCAACGCAGTCATCTCTGGTGACATCTGCTGGCCAAAAATATGAAGAACAGCTTGAATCTACAAATTAAAGTGTACTGCTTCATTATAACTGCCCACTCTACAGAGTGGAGTTCACAGTTCTGTCTGATATTGGGCCACCCTTGTGTTGCTTTGAACATGTATTTTTGGGGGGTGAAAAAATTATGTTTATTTGTTTAATAAATAAATGTGATCAATAAACTTTGCTTATTTAAACATTCAATTCAATTCAATTCAATTTTATTTATATAGCGCCAAATCACAACAACAGTCGCCTCAAGGCGCTTTATATTGTATAGTAGATCGTACAATAATAGATACAGAGAAAACCCAACAATCATATGACCCCCTATGAGCAAGCACTTTGACGACAGTGGGAAGGAAAAACTCCCTTTTAACAGGAAGAAACCTCCAGCAGAACCAGGCTCAGGGAGGGGCGGCCATCTGCTGGGACCGGTTGGGGTGAGAGAAGGAAAACAGGATAAAGACATGCTGTGGAAGAGAGACAGAGATTAATAACAGGTATGATTCAATGCAGAGAGGTCAATTAACACAAAGTGAGTGAGAAAGATGACTGGAAAGGAAA
>VUQG01007241.1:1491-11627 GCA_015106755.1 Etia nguti
CGGTGTCCTGTGTGTGTGTGTGTGTGTGTGTGTGTGTGTGTGTGTGTGTGTGTGTGTGTGTGTTAAGTGGCTGTGGAGCCTAACATGTCACCGTGCTACAGCCAGCCCTGCAACAGTAGAATAAAATAGAACAGGTGTTTATTGTCATTGTTCAGAAAACAGGAAGATCTGTTCAGCAGCTCCAGGCTGACAGCAGAAACAGACTTTTGTAGCATCTGATGAAAAACACCACAAATACATGAAGTCCAGCTACGAGGCTGAGAAACGTCAGTAACGGAGGGATGCTGGTGAAAGGCTTTGGTTTGTCTGTCCTCATTAAAAATGGCTGCTGTGTCACATGACTCACAGGCAGCACTCTGGAGGGTGTCAGTGGTTCAGTGAGCTGAGCTTCAGTCAGTCCTCTTCCTCATGCTCAGTGCTAACGGAACACACACACACACACACACTCTGAGTGTTTATTTATAACATGTGTTTCGTATACCTGTGCTCCTGTGAATGGACATGAATCCTCCTCAGACCTGAGCGCTGAGCCCCGTCAGTGTGTCACCGTCATGTTTCTATGACGTTGTTTTATTGTTTATTTTAGGTTGGCTCTAATTTCTGTGTGACATCATCTCTTTTATTTTGTATTTACTGAAATCAGCTGACAGATCAAAACAGTTCAATGAAATTGTCCTGTCACGTGTGTTCAGGACAGCCGTCGCATGCAGAAGGTTCTGTGGCGTCAGCTGTTTGTCCTTGACTCAATGATGTCACTGCTGGAAGGTCTGGAGTCTGCCCAGCAACTGATGACACAGTCCTGCCCCCCCCAGCCAGGTACACACACACACACACACACACACACACAGACTGTGGTGCTGTCTCACCTGGAAAGTTTTCACCTGCCTTTCCATTCAAACCTTTTCAGGGTTTTGGTCTCCAAAGAAGTTTGAGGCAGAGCCGGCCGCACTCTAAAGTTTATTTAAATCCATCTTTAAATCTCTGGCAGACATCTGCTGATATTTGAGTCTTTAAAATCGCCTCACCTTCAGAATGGCCTGATAACACCTGTCCTAACTGCGTGTGTGTGTCAGAGGGCGGGGCTCGGGGCAGGTGGAAGGCCCTGAAGGTGGAGAGCAGGTCGGGGGTGGAGGAGACGGAGGCGCTGCTCAGATCTCTGCAGGACAGAATTCAACAGATCCACGACAGACGACACACACTCACACAGCTGGCCCAACATCTGCACAGCAAGGTCACACTCTAACACACACACACACACACACACACACACAGACATACTTGTTTTCATATGTTAGGGTCAGCCTGAATACTGAACGTTGAGGAGGTGAAACATCAGGTAATCTTTCTTCTCTTTGTCTCCTCATCCTCTCCTCTCCTTGTCTCCTCCTACCTTTGTCTCCTTGTCCCCTGCAGAGGCAGCAGAGTGAGCAGCTGGAGTCGTCTCTGCTGAAGGCCCAGAATGCTTTGCAGTCATGTGACCATCAGCTGGCCCAGCTGAGGGTGGAGTCAGAGGTGACGCTCGGTCACCTGATCGAGTGGCAGCGACTTAGAGATGAGTGAGTGCCACAAAGTCACATGCCCCTCTTGAAGCCCTTGTGATTGGTCGCTAACCTGACTTCCTGTCACCTGGCAGGCTGCAGGTGCACGTCAGTGCCACGCAGGACGTCATGCAGATTAACCTGCTCGCCTTCAGCCAATCAGAGCTGTGTGTGGAGCTCAGGCCACACCCCTCTTCTGACAAGCTGGAGCCGCTCAGACTGTCAGTCACCTGGAGCCACGACGACCGCTTCAGACTGCAGGTAAGGACGCAGGTGTGCGTGATGTCAGGTATCCGACACTCAGAACTGTTAGTCAATAAATAATCAATATTCATTAAAACTGATAGGATACGAGGGGGTGTGTCCTTCAAACTGAGTTTATTACATAAAAATAATCTGCAGATCAGTCGATCAGTGAGTATGTATAGCCGAGCATCAACGGAGCGTGATGAAGGTGTCTGATCCTCAGGTGAGCGAGGGGACGGCGGGCCTCGCAGAGGACAGTCTGACGGGCCGGCGGGCGGAGCTGAGCGCCGCCCTGCTGGAGGTGATGCAGTGTTACTTGGGGCAGGCCGAGCTGTTGTCTGAGATCCAGAGCCTGAGGTCCAGGTGAGGCGCTGACCAATTAGTGAATGGACGTGGGCGGGGCCTCTTTCCCACGCCAGCGTTTAATCACCATCTGTGTTTCAGCTTCGCCATCGACTGGCGCCCCACCCAGCGCCTCCTCGTCTACCTGAAGACGGCATTGCTGGTATGTCACCTGGAGGTGGAGGAGGGATACCCGCGCACGGGGCGGGCGCGGCTGCTGTCCGTTCGGCGGGACGGGCAACATGTTGACACATCTGGGCTGAAGGTAACAGGAAGCTGCTGTTTTCACAGTCTGTGCTTTATTCTTGTTTTTAGCTCAAATTATCGAGTTTCAGGTGTGTTAGTACGCGAGGCTTGGAGTCAGTGAAAGTAAAGAATGCTTGAGTCGCCGTGGTTACCGTGCACAGGTGGGGGCGGGTGACCAGGCGTCCCACTTTACTCCACCTCCCAAAGACTGCCTCAACGATTCATCTCAGTCGTTCTGATTTAACCTCGTGTGTTCTTGCTCTGCTCCTCCAGCTGCAGCATCTTACACGAACGTGTGTGTGTGTGTGTGTGTGTGTGTGTGTGTGTGTGTGTGTGTGTGTGTGTGTGTGTGTGTGTGTGTGTCAGCTTCCCAGGGGTGAGCTGCGTCTGACCGAGTGGTTGGTGTTTCTTTACAGCAGTCCACTCCTCTGACCGACGTCTTCCTCTTGTTTCGTTTCCTGTCTTCTCTCACACATCCACCAGGGGTCGCTCTCTCACCTGCACATGTGTCACCTGCCCTGAAGTGTTTCTGTCTGTGATCACATGACATGAAAATAAACCTCTGTCTGCAGAACAAACTGGGTCTGTGAAACATGAAGTTTGTCTCTGATAAATAAAGAAGTTTATAAAATTTACAGAAGCATCAGTTTCACACAGAGGAAGCAGAAACTTCCTTTTATCCACTTTAAACTAATAAAAGCATCCATCAGTCACAACTGAGGCAAGTGTTCAGGTAACATGCACAACAATCCACAAACAAAGGGACTCATTTATGCACTGTAACAAACTTTTGTAAATGAATGCAGTCAGTTATAAAAGAATGAGAAAAAAATAAAGATTTTAATAAAGTATTAAGAAAATATGAAAAAATATTGGGGGAATAATGAAAATGTCAGCAAATATATCAAATTAAATGAATATTTACGAGAAAAAAATAAACTAATAGTTGAAGGATTTTAATCAATAAAAGCATGTTTGCAGAGTAAAACCATTTTCACTTAATAAAAACGCTGTTTTTAAAAGCCCATTTCTGCCTCTAACCCAGTTAAAGGTGGCGGCTGCGTGAGCTGGGTCTGTTTTTAAATGTAAACTTAAAACAACGATGTTTGAAAACATTTCATAAACTTCTTTCATTTATAATCCAGCAGAAAAAAAATGTTCATTCATTTTTTTAGTTGAAGCTTTTATTTTGTAAAGCTGCCACCGGGAGTCTCTGTTTCCTCTCGTGTTGTTGTCTGCTGCTTCCCAGCATGCACCGCTGCACCGATACTGTACACCATGACATAACACACACAAACACACACACGTCCGCGTGATTAGATAACATGTCAGGAACACGTCACGCCGTCAGAAACCAGACAGAGAGGCTCCTGAGGGAAAACCGAGCGCAGCCTGCGGGAAGACTTCCTGCCGCTGACACACCGGGTCACGTGTTCTCACAGAAACACAGAAACAGCCGCGGAGCTCACGTGTGTCTGCTGAGCATGCAGGTTTAACAGCACGTTTCTCACTGGGGCACGGAAGTGTAAAATCAGCCAAAAATTAAATGGAGTTTGGTGCAACAAATAGTTATTAATTACAGCCTGTAAAACTCTAATGCACTTTGGTACATGGTTAGATTTTCACTGATCTTTGGTCAAGCAAGGTGTGCAAAGGTCCACCTGGAGTTTGGTGAGAGGACAGTGGAGTAAAAACAGCTGACTGTAAGCAGCTGCTGGTTGGTGTGTGCACACACGTGTAAAGATGCAGGCGTGAGAGTCCGGCTGAAGAATGAGATAACTGCAGATCACTGTGGAGTTTCCCCTCCACACACATCTCACCGACTCTTAACACAGCGTAACATGCACGTGTGTGACTGCTGCTGAGTCACCAGTAGGAAACTGACATCAGAAAAATATCTGAGTGGAGGATTCTGTTCGTGTTTAAAATGAGCACAAATGTGAATGGAGTTTGTGTTTGAGGAAAGTACGATGGCCGCTGCTGAAGGCAGAAAACCCGACGGGCTGCTTCGTGTTTTTGCTCCAAGCATTTACTGATTGTCAGCATCTCTTCAGATAAACAGGGCGCTTTCAGACGACCCCCAGGTGTAAAAAAAAACAAGTATTAATAACTGTAAATACACACGTATGTGAGTGGAGTCTGGTGCGTCAGTGAATGAGCTTTAACCCTGATAAACATCTGACTCAAGTTTGAAAAACACGTAACTGTAAAAGTGAACGTGTGAAAAACGGAATATTTTTAACTGGTGTCTGGTGGAGACTGCTCCCACACGAAAACATCGTCAGCATACAGGTGTGGATATGAAGCATGTGCCTGCAGCCCTGTCACACATACAAACAAGTGTGCAACATCTCAGGCAGTTTGTGTTATTGTTTAGAATGAGCAGAAATATGGTCTGGTCTGAGCCACTGTGACGTCTGAAGGTTTGCTGCTCAGGTGGGGAAGTCTGCATGCCTGACGACCTCCTCCTCCTCCTCCTGCTGCTGTAAATCAGCGATCATTGTGACCCGTCGTCACGGTGACGCAGCACACAGTTGTAAACGTGTTATATAAGCAAGCAGAGCACTAACAGGAAGTGATGTGCGAGTCCATCTGAAACTGGGACACAGCGCTCGTCTCCGCCCGCTGGCTGCTCATTGGGCAGTGGGGATGCTGAGATCGAGAGGCAGCCGGCCAATCAGAATCCAGAAAGTGGAACTTTGATTATGAGGCTGCAGTTCGACCTACTTTCTCCTCAGAGTGACTCATTTCCTCCTTCTCCTGCTGCTGTCCCACTGACTGCTGAAAGCTCAGAGCCAACAGGAAACTAACCTCCAAAAACCCACCAATCACGATCAGCTTCCATCCTCACCTGATCCTGCTCAGACACACCTGGATGTCTGTTTGTCACTGTCTGAGGCTCCAAAATCAGTGAAAAAGTCAAAGGAGTCTGGTGAAGGAGAAAGCTGGCGCTGCTGTATCTACAGCCTATAGTTTATATTAAATATGATGTTTTTCATTTATTTTAATTAACACGTTATCTACGTGTCTAATTCTTTTATGAAACATTAAACATTTACACGTGAAATATTTTTTCTTTTCTTCTCATATTTTACTGTTCATACAGAAATAAATATGTGCGATGGTGAAGAGAAGATGTTAGATGTTGTATTTCAGTGACAGAGAGTAGTGCAAGGCACAAAAACGCCACCAGAGGGCAGAGTGTGCTGCTGAGCTCAGCGAGCTGTAAAAGGTAGTAACTAAAGTGTGACTGGCAAACTGGTGTTTGGGGTTATATTCCACTAATAAAATTGAGCCAGGTGACATAGACGAAGCTTTATGGACTAAATAAACTAGAATAAACCCAACATGGAAGCACCGAGAGCTGCAGTTCCTGTGGCGTCCAGCAGAGGCAGCAGTGAGTAAAAGTAAAATGACTTTTGTGACCGTTAGTCCCAACGTCATGAGCTGCTTTACAGCATCCTCCATTTTGATTTGGGGCGTGAAGCGAGCAGCCGCTACCTGATAGCATCACCTTCAGCACAGCCAGCTGCTGCGGTACAATAACAAAGAGCTCAGATCAGGCTCTTCTGCAGCTACACCACCTGCTCTACAGGTGCTGCAACTACAACCAGCAGCAGCTTGAGTCTGTGAAATCAAACCCTGCCACTACAGCATCTCCACCAGCCATTGCAACTAAACTGACTCCAGCTTCTCCTCCAACCACACCCAGCTGCCTCTTCTGCACTCACGGAGCTCTAACGTTGCTGCTAGCATCTGCATGGTTGGAAATATTGAAGGGGGACGTCCTGTCCTGAACCGACCAATCAGCACGTGTCAGCAGCTGCTGGTGGTTTCTGGGTAAAATGAGCTTCGCTGAGAGAAAACTGAAGGTCGAAGAGTCCTTTTACTTCAGCTCTGACTCGTTATCCAATCAGCAAGTCCATCACAGTAACATCTTTATGATCAATGTGAATATTACAGATTCAGGACTACTCAGGACTCAGATTCATGTGTGCATATATTTATATATAATTTTATATATTTTTATATAACGTCTTTACAACATAAACCACAGATCAAAACACACATCCTTTCATCAGGTGCGCTCGTACATACTTTGATAGTCACGACATCTGCACAGGCATATATTCATATTAACAAAAAATAGTTGTGTATAACAGATATCAGGGCAAACAGTTCAAGTATAACTGGATCTTTGTGTTTATGGCTATGTACAGTTTCTTTACAGAACATCAGCTGCATAAGGTTTGTCCGAGGCGTCGCCAGGTCACGCTCCGCCTCCTCCGCCTCGTTAGTGGGTGGAGTCACCATTCCGGGCGCTCCACAGTTTGGAAGTTCAGGATGAATCAGTTCGTACCGGAAGAGTTTCTGTTTCCTCCAGAGTGGAAGCGGAGGCCGCCGCCGCAGTCAGAGATCGCCGGCTGCTGAAGATCAAAGGAGCTGATCCCAAAGTCCTTAAAATCATTAAAAGCTGCTGGATTCGTCCACATTACTCGTGTGTTTATGGTGAAGACGTTTGAAAGAGGTACTTTTAGTGTGCATCTGTCTCCAGCCGGGAAAACTTTCAAATTAAAAGTGTCTGAACTCATCATGAACGTTAAAGAAGCTAAAATCAGACAGAATGGGGTTTCTCAGGGTGGATGTTTATTACAGATGATGACATCAACAGGAAGTGGAAGTGAAGCTGATCGAACACGTTTCTTCTGTGTGAGCTCGTCAGTTAGCATACTCAGCTGAAATGTGTCATATTCTGACTGTCGTCGTCCACGTCCTTCACGCTTCTTTCTTTTGTCTTTCACACTTCCTGCTGGCGTCGCTCCAGTAAAGTCAAAGAACTGGGCTGGCTAGGCTAAGCTAACGGTTTGGGCGTACACAGGTTAAAATAGTGTGGTTTAAAAATGGCGGCCTGCTCCTTTAAAACATCGACCATGTGAGCAGACTTTTATTATGGCGGGGAGACGCATGTCTTGAAAAGTTCTGTCGATGACATCATCATCCTGCCAGTCTGTACGATGCGATCTGGATGACGCTGCGATGTTAAGGGCTGGAGAACGTGGCGATGTGGTTACATCGCAGTGATGTCATCAAGCGTCGATGCGGAAGGACAGCAGCTTCTCAGAGTGCATGTTGTTGAGCGTCCGCAGGTCGGGCAACTTCAGCAGCAGTTTGGTGAAGCGCGGTGAGTCTACGTCGAGGTGCTCGCTTTCTGGGGCGACGGGCGACTTGTTGACTAACGAGCGAAGAGCGCGGATCAGATTCTCCTGCAGCTGCTCCACCGACACCACGTCTTCGATGCCAGAGCGGTCTGAAACCACATGGAGAGGGCGGGTCAGCGAGCAACGGGTAACTACTACATCTGCAGCAACTGCAAGAACTGCTACGTCTACAATTACTGCAACTGAACTAAACCCAGTAACTACCGCACCCACTACATCTACAGCAACAGCTGCAACTAAACAGTTTAAAAAAAAAACTCTACATGTACAAACTCGACACACAACAGCAACCAAATATAATTAAATATGCAACTAAACAGAATACATCAACTACGGCAACAACATCTACATATCCCGCTGCTACCTAAATCACTGCAACCATGACGCTTCGCCTACAGCAACAGCTGGAACAAACTGTACCTTTTGCAACTACACCAAACATGGCAAAACTTGCAACTCAACAAACTGGTGCAACTACGGCAACAGCAGCAACAACAACATCTCCAAAAGTTGGTTCTGTTCATTTGGACGTTTTCAGTGGGAGAAATGTTTCATCACTCATCCTTGACTTCTTCAGTCTCAGCTGACTGCAGTCACTTGGATGAGTGACAAAATGTTTCTCCCACTGAAAACGTCCAGATGAACAGAACCAACTTTTGGGGATTTCCTTACCTGGATGATTGAGCATTCATCAAAAACAACAACAGCTAAACCACACAAAAACGAGCTACACCTGAACTTGCCATAGTTACGTAGCTACAAACAGGAAGTTGATTTTCTATACTTCCTTCTTAAATTGTCAACATGTTGCTTAAATAACTGTGATACGTTTCAGCTAATCTACGACGGCGATCTTTGCTCACCTGCTGACACGAGGACCACGGCGGTGAAGAGTCCGAGCTCCTCGCTGTCCAGCTCCAGCGCCGCCAGCTTGTGGCTGAAGTCAAACATGGCTCCCAGCAGGTCCCTCATGCCCATTGCCCGCAGCTCCTCCAGGCTGTAGGTGGCGCCGGAGACAAATGTCACCGTCTGCTCCTTCACGTTGAACAGTGAAGCGAAACGCACCATCAGCACCTGGGACAGGAAACAAGGACGGGCAATCAGTGAAAGCGCGATGATGTCACCGACACATTTAGGTTTCATCTAATCTGAGCCTGACACGAGTTCAATCAGCCAACCAGGAGGCGTGCAACTACAGCAACATTACATCTGCAACTCCTGCTAATAAATCAACATCCTTTGCAACTAGACTTGTCACCACATCCAAACTCCTGCAACTAAACACAGCAACTTCAGCCAATACACTGCCTATTAGAACTGCAGCAACACATTAACTCCTACAGCCAAGCCAAACCCTGCAACAACAGCAACTATAGCAACCACTACATTTACAGCAACACCTGCAACTAAACAACAAGCAACTAGTCTAAGGAGCTGGGAAAGAAAGCTTTCATGACGTGGATGACTGCAAATCTACATAGACAACAAGCAACTGCAACACAAACTACATCTACAGCAGCAAGTAAACAGCATACTGTAGCTCCAGTGACTACATCTGCAACATTTTCTGCAACTACAGACAATGCAGCAACTAAAAGACTGAGTCTCACAATGAAACATAATGCTGCAACTAAACATGGCAACTCACCAACTAAACCAAATCCTGCAACAAGCAAGTACCCCGACCGCTACGTCTCCATGAACAAACGCAACTAAACGCGGCAACCCCAACTTCAGATTTTTGATCTTGGGAACGCTGGTGGGAGCTTTTAAACCCGCACTCTCGTGGACTTGAGAATGAAGTAATTGTTTTTTTCAAAGGTCAAAGGTCACATGGTAAATAATGGGGGGGTGCGCAGCGCCCTCAGTTTGCCTAGTGGTCAGGTCGGGTTAGGGTTAGCATCTAAAAAATCTCAATCGACCAATCAGCACAAACCCCGCCCACTAAAACAAGTGACATCACAGGCTCACCTCAAAGGTGCCGGCCTTCAGCAGGGTCACCTGGTCGTTCTGGGACAGACTGCTGAATCCTGGGATATGTTTAGCGAACTCCACCACCTCCCTGACAGCGGGCGTGAAGGAGAGCGAGAAGTCCTCCCAGATCTGCTGCGGGGTCTTCGAGGGGTCGGCGTGAGGCTGCATGTTCATTGGACAAGCCTGCGGAGAGAGGACAGCACCATCAGTCAATCAGGTCACAGCTTGTAAACCCTCCCCCCCAGTGGATGAGCTCTTACCAGCACGATCCCCGTCTGCTTCTTCACTGGACAGCGCTGCTCCTGGATCACATGACCAGCGGGACCGCTCTGTTGGCTTTGCCTCCCGTTGCTACGGTGATGGTGTGTGCGGCCGTTTTCCAGCAGGTAGCACTCTGTGGCCAGGTTGTTATTGTGGTGGTAGATGGTGTTGAGGCCGTTCGCATGGTAACCGTTGGGGCAGCGGTTGGGCTCCCAGAGCTCCGCCTCCCCATTGTGGTGGATGTGGTTATTGGCCAGCTTGTCGTGAGCGTATAGGAACGTCTCGCGGTGAGCGCGAGCAATGGCGCTGA
>VUQG01007243.1:7320-17514 GCA_015106755.1 Etia nguti
TTTGTTCTACCTTCTTTTTTTTTTTTTTTTTTTTTTTTTACACCAACAAGTTGATTTCCAAAGAGCTATTAGCTATAAACTCTATGTGGTGTGCAGTGTTTGTTTTCTTTAAATTGAGGAAAATGGATAAGTGGAGGATAAAAGAAGGCGTGGCAGGCCAAAAAAATTATTGAAAGCAGATGAACATCTGATCAACCTTCAGCTGATCCATCTGCTGTTGGCTGAAGGCAAATTTTTGGTTCAAAAGTAAGTGTCTACAGCCATCAGGAATGCACGGTGGAGGCTAAGTCATGGTTTGGCATTGCATATAAACCAGTGGTGCAGGCGATCTTGTCAAAATTAATGGGAATTATGAATGCAGAAAAATATCATCAGATTTTGATCAACTATGCAATACCATCTGGATTGCATCTGACTGGCAAATGCTTCATTTTTGAACATGACAATGATCCCAAATACACTGCCAATGCAGTAAAAGCATACCTGAATAGAAAACACACACATTCTCACACACACACACACACACACACACAGTGGAACACTATCAGTCATGGATTGGAATCCCGAGATCGTGGACATCAACATTATTTAAGCAGTGTGGGATCATCTTGAAAGAGAATGGAACAAAAAGGCAGCCAACATTCAAAGAAAAGCTTTGGAACAGTCTCCAAGAAGCCTAGAGAATTACTCCTCAATACTACTTAAAGAAATAAAAAGAAAGCTGTCTAAGAGAGTTCAGGCTGTATTGACGAAGATGATCACACCAAATATTGACTTACAAGCTCATCAGAACTGTTTTTTGTTTTGTTTTTTTTTGTTTTGTTTTTTTGCCTTATGTACTGTGATTCCATTTGCACGTTTCAGGAAATTGCTTCACCCATTTCCTAATAAAAAAATTAAAGAAATGACTGGTAGCTCAAGACTTCTTTTTTTTTTTGCTCAGCACTATAGGCTGGAAAGGAGAGTTGACCATAGAGAAAACTTAGAGCTAACCATGACCGTGCGTCAAAGCCTGCCATTACAGCAGCGAAGATGAAATGGTTGCTTGCCATAAATAGAGCTTTAAACCTTTAACAATATACAAGCATCATAAAAAAAAAGGGGGGGGGGAAATTGAGATAATATGCTGAGTAGTAGGCCAAGATGACAGCAAACTCACTGGCTCGACAGAGACGCTGTCAGCCCGAATTTAGAAATATTACTGGGAATGTTCGCGCGCGCAGGGGGACCTGCCTGTTGATTCATCCGCGTTAATAAAGCCCCAGAAATTTTAAAAAATAAAATGTGGAAAAGTAGCCTACTCCAGCACAATTCATATCACTGGCATCCAAATTGGTTCACAACGTCTGCAGACGGAGAAGCGCTGCCGCACTCGCAGTTTGTTTACAAAGCGCTGTCACAATATTCTTTCGCAACGGGCACCTTCAGTGGGACAAGGCGAGGACATTCACCTCTTCGGGGGGAGAAAAAGAAGCACATTCAAGCGAATTAAACTGTCACACTCACCTCTGTGGATCGACTGAAGTTGCTGTCCTTTTTCATAAAATGTGGGGTGAGGCTGCAGAGACGTGTGCAACCTACAACATGGACCTCTCCGTCAGTCAGTTCCCAACAGTTCGCTTCACAGTTCACTGCGCGCTCTCTCTCTCTCTCTTTCTATCTCTCCCTCTGTGTGTGTGTGTATGTGTGTGTCTCTTTTTCGCTCGCTGACAAACCACCCACTTCCGGCGGTTCTTGCACGTCTGTCAAGAGTAACAGTTTCTACTGATTTCTGCCCTGATGACGGATTTCGGGAGGTTCTGAAAGCTTTTTGTCATTTAGTAAAAACACACACAAAATAAATCTGTGAACGCTGTGTTCTCCATGTTGAAACTTCAGATTTGTTTTTTTTATGTACATGTTTCATCGAGTCTGATTTTATAGCTAGGGTCATCAACACGGCGTTTAATTTCAACTTTGCAACAGTGCTTTGGGCCACGGTGCATATTGGATGTAAAGATAGCCTACTTAAGAACCAAAAATACCAAAGGAAATAACAATAATAATCAGAGCTCTTCTCTGCAGCACATTATACGTGCAGATCCCTTGGTTAGATTTTGCCTAATCTCCCACACGATAATAAGTCTCCACAAATTGAAGAATGGCGACATCTGCTGGTGAGAATTGAGCATAACGTTCTAAAACAGCAACAACAAAGCGAAAGAAACTTAAAAAAAAAAAAAAAAAAGTACATATTGTTTGCATTATTTATAGCTGTCTGTATTTTTAGTGTAAGGGCTTAAAGAAATATTTAAATTCTACTTTTCTGAAACTGAACTGCCCCATACTTAACTCAATGTTTCATTATTATCAATCTAAAAGTCTGTGGGCTGAGAGGCTGAGACGAACAGGAGGTGGCAGAGACCAAAGATAAACCTGCCACAAATAATTAGAGGACAGTGTGGCCTCGGGGAGCCATCTAACAGAGAGCCACACATTATTGTGTGACACTAAATAAAGAAAACAGTGACATCAAGTGAACAGTTGCTCATCACTGAAGAACAAACACTTGTTCATTTTAAGTGTATCATAGATACTTTATTTATCTCATAGATAAATAACAAGTAGCAAAATCCATATATTCATAGGTTACTGCATGTGAAATACTGTCTTTTAACTTTTGGTCTGAAAATGCATTGAAAATAATGTGTAAAAACTTTCAACATTTAAGTTCAGTTCTTTCTGTGTTTTTAATTCTAACAAAAAATAAAAGAAGAAGAAACTATCAGATAATCTATCAGCTATACATTGATGAATACTTTCTTCTTAAAAATGTTTTTTTTTTTTTTTTTAATCCAGTACATTAATTGTAAAGATGTGCTTTGTTACAGTATTCTTTACCTATGACTTAATTTGAAAAAGTCCAGAGTTTGCTTTTCAACTGTGGCTGAGTATAATCTGAGAAATCCCCTGTGATGCTGTATAAATTAATGGCTTCGTTTTCTCACCTGCTTGTCAGACTGTCATCATTTTTAGCATTCTCTCTCTGCCATACACACACAGACACTCACACACACACACACACACACCAGCCACCACACGTACAGCTTCATTGATTCTCCAGATTGACTGGCTGCGGTCCAGAATTGAAGGGTGACAGTTGCTTCCTGAGACAGCTGAGTCAGCAGCTGCTGTCGGTAATAGCTCTACATCGTAACACCCCCTCATCTCTACAAACCAGCCCGTGTTCATTTCCTATCCTCAAGGCTAACCAAATATACACAAGACAGAGAGTAACCGAGTGTGACAGCGTGGCAGAGACTCAGTGATCTAGAAATTGCCTCCTTCCTCTGTTTGTTTTGCTGTCTTTCTCTGTTGTCATGTATTTGCAGTAGGACCCTTGGGAATCCCGGTGGTGGCAGGGCTGTTGTTCACATTGGTATTGTTACACTTGAAGATGCAAACAAAACAACGTGGGGTTTCCAGGCAGGGAAATCCAGCAATCATGTGCCGAGAGATCTTTCATCAAAGACAGAGTGAAAAACTCTCACATTGAAAATGGGAAGTAAGATAACAGCTCATCTCTTATGACTTCACAGAAGTCTTTTTATATGGCTGTATAAATGTACAATAGGTTGCTGTTTGTTACAAATGTTAAAACCTACCTTGGCACGGTGTCATTAAAAATATGATCAGCCCTTTTTAGAATGGTTGTCTAAGTTTTTCTTATTTATTCGGAGTACCAAGTAAATAAATAAATCTAAAAGAAGGAACGAAACATGATTTAAAATTTTGTACAGCCAAATGGTTGTTTTGAAATTTATTAATGTACACTAATCTACTTACACTAAATAAAGGAGTTCATCAAATGCACTTCACCATGTTTTTCTTTTTTTAATTTTGTTTTTTTTTCTTCATCAAAAGAGTGTTCAGCTGTTTCGTGGACATTTAAAACACTTATTTATTGTCTTTTTTATTTGGAGTTTGTCTTTGTTTCCTATGTTGTTATTGGTTTTCCCTTAATACTGGTACACTTGGAGTATATTTTCTGCAATAAAGTCTTTCTTGTTTCTGTCCCTGAAGCAGTACCTAGAATTTTAAAGTCAAAGTTATTGGACATTGAAATTCACTCGTAAACATGTTTTACACGTTTCCACTGTGTTGGGTGAGTTTTCGCTCTTTATCTGTGGTAGCTGGACTCATCAACTTCAGCTTGTGACTGCTTGAGTTGAGTTGAAGATTACAGTGTCAAGATTGCAAATGAGAACGAGTGGTTCCCTCATCAAACATTGTTTAAGCGGTTACTTACGATTTTTATCTTTATATATGCTTTTGATTTGGATGTTTCACTGACTCACTCTTGTTGGCTGCACATCCACAATGCGAATCTCCCACTGGACCACATCCCACAGGTGCTTTATTGGACTGAAATCTGGTGACAGTTAAAATACAGTAACTTAAAATGATTTGAGCTTTATGATATGGCATGTTATCAAGCTGAAAATAGCCAAAGGTATGTATATGGCCAGCAATAATACTCAGGTAGGCATTTAAACAACGTTCAGTTTGCACTAAGGGACCCAAAGTGTGACAAGAAAATATCTCCCACACCATTACATCATTAATGTAAACCATTTATAAATGATGTTCACATCAGATTCTGTCCCTACCATCTGAAAGTTTCAGCAGTAAACAAGACTCATAAGGCCAATCTTCTCTTGTCCAATTTTGGCGAGTTCGCCCGAATTGTAGCCATGCTTCCCTCTTCTTTATGGACAGGAGTGGCACTCAGTCTAGTCTTCTGCTGTTGTGGCCCATCTGCCTCCAAGTTTGATGTGTTATGTATTCAGGGATGCATTTCTGCATCGCTTGATTTGGTGATCATTTGAGTTGCCATCGCCTTCCTATTAGCTCAAAGTATTGTGGGTATTCTCCCGTGACGTCTGGTGTCAACAAGATATTTTTCCTCAGAGAACTGCTGCTCACTGGATATTTTCTCTTTTTCAGACCGTTCTGTCTAAACTCTTGAGATGAGTGTTTGTGAAAAATCCCAGTAGATCAGCAGTTTCTGAAATACTCAGATCAGCATCTCCGGCAGCAGCAACCAAGAAACATCTGAAATTACTTCCTTCCGCATTCTTACGCTTGATTTGAACTTTAGTAGGTCATCTTGATCATGTATATCTGCCTAAATAGACTGAGTTGCTATCATCTGATGAGCTGATTAGATACTTGCATTAATGAGCAGCTGAACAGGTGTACATAACAAGGTGGCCAGTGAGTGTGCAATAAGAAAACTAAAAATGATACACAATTCTATAATGAAGGGTCTCTTTGATTTTCACAGCAGACATATGCTTACCAAGGTAGAGAGAAAGCATATTAGTTACTAATTATGAACTAATAAGATTGCTCTGTTCTCTTCAAATGTCCCAAGTTATGACACTCTGGCCTACAACCAATACACACAATAGTAGTACCGTGAAACAAATTCAGTGGAAGTCAGCAGTTACTAAAGCCTGCTTTTTTAATTACACACATCTGTGTGTACTCCACATTCCTTCGGTCCTTCAAGATTGCTTTTATAGCTTACCCAGTCGATGCAGCACATACGCCTCTGTAAGTGTACCTGTAAACTTATTACAAGCAGTTTGGTTCATGATTGAAAGACCTAAAGTTTAATTACAGAATAAACCTTAACAAAACACACTATCGGTATTTCTGAATCTGTCATGGTTCTGGGTCTGTGACC
Organism: Etia nguti; assembly: GCA_015106755.1. Classification (NCBI taxonomy): domain Eukaryota; kingdom Metazoa; phylum Chordata; class Actinopteri; order Cichliformes; family Cichlidae; genus Etia; species Etia nguti. The sequence continues at coordinate 13,052 of VUQG01007243.1, forward strand.
CAGTGTTTGTGTGTTTTCTGGTTTAATTCATATTCTTTGATTTAGTGTTATTTGTGGTTCTGTTTCCTTGCTTTTCCTAGTTTAGTCATTTTTATTTCTAGTTCTTAGGTTCTTGTTCATTAAGTCTGTTCCCTTTTGTGCTCTGGTTGTCCTGTCTGTGTTCTCCCCAGCCCGTCATGTCTCTCGCCCTCTCTGTCTCCTCAGTCTGTCTTGTATCCATGTCTGTTTCTCCCCCAGTCCCAGCGTCAAGCCCTTGTCTCTTACTCTGTGTCTCTTACTCTGTGTTTCCTGTTTTATTTTGACAAGCTCTCATCCTGTGTTCAGCGAGTTCAGTTTTGCTTCCTCCCTCACTCATTGTGTCTGATTACTTCCAGCGGTGTCCCCTCCTGTTTCCCATCCTTTCATTATCCTCTGTGTATTTAAGTCCTCTGTCTTCCTCTGCTTGTTGTCATGTTGTTCATGTTGCTGTGTGTCTCCTTGTGCATTGTTGCCCTTGCTACTCCCTTGCTCCTAGTTTCATAGGTTTAGTTTCTAGTTTTCAGTTTCCAATGTTAGGTTTTGTTTTCTTGCATTTAGTATTTACAGCAAATAAAAGCTGGCTCTTTTAGTTATCCCTTCGTGTTCAAGTCCTGCATTTGGGTCCTACCTCGTAAATATATATACAGTATATATATATATATATGAAAATATATGCCCCTGCGGGCAGTTCATCCTTCGAGCTTGGGTCCTCTACCAGAGGCCTGGGAGCTTGAGGGTCCTGCACAGTATCTTAGCTGTTCCTAGGAGACTGCGCTCTTCTGGACAGAGATCTTGGATGTCGTTCCTGGGATCTGCTGGAGCCACTCGCCTAACTTTGGAGTCACCGCACCTAGTGCTCTAATTACCACTGGGACCACTGTTACCTTCACCCTCCACATCTTCTCCAGCTCTTCTCTGAGCCCTTGGTATTTCTCTAGCTTCTCGTGTTCTTTCTTACTGATGTTGCTGTCATTCGGTATCGTTATGTCTATCACTACGGCTGTCTTCTTCTGCGTGTCTACCACCACTATGTCCGGTTGGTTAGCCATCACCATTTTGTCCGTCTGTATCTGGAAGTCCCACAGGATGTTAGCTCGGTCATTCTCGACCACCCTAGGGGGTGTCTCCCATTTCGACCTCAGGACTTCCAGGCCATACTCAGCACAGATATTTCTGTATACTATGCTGGCCACTTGGTTGTGGCGTTTCATGTATGCCCTGCTAGCATCTTGCACCCTGCTGTTATGTGCTGGATTGTCTCAGGGGCATCTTTACACTACCTGTCTTGTGGTGCCTGTATATATATTAAAAAGAAACAGCTTGAGAAACATTTTTCAACTAATTAGGTTAATTAGCAACAGGTAAATAAGCTATAAAAAGAGCATCTTAGAAAGGCAGAATGCCTCAGAAGTAAAGATGGGAAGAGGTGTACAAATCTGCAGAAAAGTGCATCAAACAATTTTTGAAATTGTCCATTTCTGAATAATTTCACTGGATGTGAAATTGTGAACACCTTTAATATCTTCATAAGATTGCAAGAATCTGGATAAATCTGCATACAAGATTCAGTTTTGGATCCCTGTGATCTTCAGGCCCTCAGGGGGTACTGCATTAAAAACAGACAAAATTCTGTGTTGGTAATCACTGGAATACATCCAGAAATCATTGTCTGTGAACGCAGTTCACCACAACATCCATCTTTTTGGGACCAAGGCTCATTTAAAACAGACTGAGACAAAGTGGAAAATTGCTCTGTGGTCAGATAAATCAAAATCTGGAATTCTTTTTTGGAAAAGAACGCCATATACTTGAGGAGAAGGATCATCCAGTTTGTTATCAGCGCTCAGTCCAAAGGGATACATTTTTGATGGTATCAGGGTGAAAGGTATATACAGGTTTTAAAGCAACATACGTTCCCATCCAGACAATGTGTTTTTCAGAGAAAGCCTTACATATTTCATCAGGACAATGCTAAATTGCACACTGCATCTATCCCAACAACATGCTTTGTAGCAGAAGAGTCTAGGTGCTGAAATGGCCTGCGTGTAATCCAGATCTCTCACCAACTGAAAAAAATGATGTTTTATATATTCTACTCTGAATAAAATGAGTTTAAAAGATTTCAAATCATTTAATTGTTACTTACATTTTACACAGCAACCCAACATTTTTTGAATTTGCCAAACTGATCTGACTTTATTGGATAGATGAAAGTGAAAAGTATCCTTTTTATTCCCAAGTCTATGTTTATATTACCTGAGTGTTTTTAGTGCTAATCCTTCTTTATTGTCTTTTTCAGAAAACCTCTGATGTTTCAGCAAGGAAAAAGACAAGTGCCAAGTACTTCATTTTTGGCACAATAGCTGTGTGGACTTCTCAAGTGTGTTATTTTAGTTCAGGCAGGTGTGTGATGTGTAAAAGGAGTTGGCAAAGGTTAAGCATAAAAATATCAGCTACAGAGATACCTGCAGCACTAGTGGAATTAAACTTATAGATATTAAACACCAGTCTGGAGCATTGTTCACATGCAATATAAAAAATAAATAAAAGTAATAATGTAATGACACCATCCATTGTTACTGGCTTCCTCAATTAGTCTCATGCAATTAAGACGGTGCCTTAATGAAATGAAGGAGCTTTCCATGAACTGTAAGCAACTGTGGACAACTTACACTCATTTATAGATCAGCGTAGGCCGTTTTACTGGCATTCCTCCTTCAAACACAACAAACAACACTACTGGCTGAGGAGTGGTTCATTAAAATGGTTTATTTACATTTTGAGCACAATGTCGTTTTCTCATTCAGTAACTGTTGCTGATAAAACTGCCAAACTGACAGCAGATTTACACTGTGGCAATAACAGGCTCGGTTTTGAGTTGTCTATTCCACTAAAAATACCACGCCAAATACTGAATGACCCCACCATGCATTGCACCCTGTGGCCTGACACCAAAATATTACACAGTTAGACAAAGCAAAATCATGTTATGAAGGTTTACAGAGGGATCGCTGCTTGTGCTAGTCTTTCTGGCACCATTAATAGGCGCCTTCATTACGAGACAAAGAAACATGTGGCTTAAATTGTACAATATTAAAACGAAACATTTCAAACTGTGAGCTGACAAAATCTGCATTTCATAATTTCTCACAATGCTAAAGGAGAAAGAAAACTTTACGTGAAAACAATTTCACAATTGTCAGAAATTTCTTGTCTCTTTACACACCTCGAGTAGCTGAAACAAATACAAGAAATATTCCAATTTGTGTAAAAAGCGTAATGAAACAGAAACCATTTTATACAATCAGGACAGGGTGAAACAACAACACCATGCTGTGTTTGGCAGGGACACTGAAAAAGCTTAGCTTATACAACAATTACTCTCATTACATTTTGTCATTCAAATAAAAGAAGACATTATTCATAATTATTCAAAAAGTAAACAACGCATAACTCATGCTTAAATGTTTAAAGTACTTGAAAAAAAAGAAAAAAAAAATATCTATTAATTATAAGGAGAACCATTAAAAAAAGAGTAAGTGCCAATTCTGTTTCAAAAGAAAACCTTCTAAGACCAACTACCTTCCCCATTGTGTGAAAGTGAGAAATTTTTACATAGAAAAAGAAACAAACTGTACAGGCACACTATGTGTGGAGAGAAAAGCTAATCAAGAAATTCTCTAACATAATATGAAACCCAACAAAGAAGGAAGTGACTAAAGTACTTGATGATTCTTTTCACATAGGCGATGCTACATCCATTTCCAAAGTGAGTGAATCTGCAGATTAAATAAATAAACAAAAATAAAGCAATTAATATTTCAGCCGAATGAAGTACATTTATGCTTAACGATTAAGTCTTATAGTAAGAACATCTTTTGAACATAAGGACATTTTGGCAAGTCCAAGTCCTTTTAAAGGGTCTGACACGTGGTTGTAAAGATAAGTGTTGGGGTGAGGAGGTAAAGAACTGGAAATGTACAAATACAAATGTGTGTGTGTGTGTGTGTGTGTGTGTGTGTGTGTGTGTGTGTGTAAGTAGACTCACCCATATGCCCTGGAGTAGCTTCAGCTTCGTTGTGCATCAGGGAGTCAAGGGTCCGGGGTGACATGGGGAACAGGTCACTGGTGTTTCCAGAGTTTGTGCTGTGAAAAACAAACAACAGAATAAAGAGTATAATATTAAGTATTATGCCTGGCGATGGCTACAAAAATCAAATATGAAATACTATCTGTGGTAAGAAAAGTGATGAGAAATGTGATGTGGCTATCAGAAGTTGAAAAAAAAAGGAGCTGTGATTCTGCTTTGATAAACAAATGATTGGTTATTGAGTAAATAAGTCACTCCTTCTGTCTCATCACACTCTGGCAGATTATTTAGCATCTGTGCACACAATCATTGCAAAAGAACAGGGCAAGTGATTTTTTAAAAAATATAAATAAAC
>VUQG01007243.1:17534-46335 GCA_015106755.1 Etia nguti
AAATAAACAGCATTGGTCATTAAATCCAAAGGATGTTTAATTTTTTTTTTTTGCCTTAAATCAGGCAGTACTGTGCTTAGCTGAATCGAAGGCAAACTGAATGAATGTTAATGGCAACTACACTTCAATCAACAACTGGTTAGCACAGAGGATTAAGTGGATCGAACAGGCCATTACACAGTCTTTTGTTAAGGCTTCACAAAAAAGAAAGTCCCTTTTTGTCTTTTTTCTCCCACCAAACTGACATGGCTTCTGCCTTGTACATTTTATTATAGAACTCATTTTAAATGTTTTACTTTTTTATATTATTTGAATCACTTGTCACTCAAACTATTATGACATCTAATTAGGACCGTTTAAGCCCTACAAAATGATGTGGATGAGGAATGATGAAAAATGCCTGCAGGAAACAAGAATATGAGGTGAAATAAGTGAAAGATTGATGAAAGGCAGGGAGCTACTTTTGTATTAGAACTAGGAACAATGCCTGTATGTTGGACTCAAAAATAGGAATTATGTAGGTGGAATTACTACCCATCAAACACACAAAGTGACAAAATGCACACACAGCCCTACATGCCAACTCCCCCCGAGTGGCCTACCCTGGGAATCCGTTCCCAAGCAGCTCACTGTCCGGCAAGTCCATGAAGACGGAGGGACACCTACGGAGACAGGTCAGGATCTCACTGAGCAAACCTCACGCCATGAAACCTGCTAGTATACAAGGCGGATGACCTGTTTCTACATTCCCCTCGCGTCAGTCGGCCTCACTCTATAAAACTCACCTGCAGCTAACGTCCCACTCCTCTGCCTTTCTCATTTTGTGCTCATCTCAGACATTTAGGAAAGATTTGATAATTGTCAATAAATATTAATCGTGAATACTGAATATTCTAAAATGGGAATTCCACTCATGTTTTTTCTCTGCTAACTGGTAGAAGTACAAATTTAGAAGTTTAAAACGTCGCTTTGTGCTTCCTTTTGGCCATCCTTAAGACTTTAATGTATATTTTGCGGTCTAAATATGGTCCAATAAACAGCAAATTCAGTTGTGATTAGGGATGGGTATTGTTTAGATTTTGGTAGTACTGTTATCAGTACAGTGAACACCCCTTTGAAGCGAACGCTCTAAACCCTAACCATTTCAGATTAATATTAATCAACATATCTATGATTACACAGCTAGCTGGGTTGTGGTTACTTTTTACAACTTATCCATGTTTCTATACTGAGTCATAATGAACTCTTGAACGCTCTTTGCTGCTGATGTATTGGCATATCTGTTTTCTTGTACTTACGGTAATAAGCACTTTCCATATCAATTCTAGTGAAAATGAATGCTTAAATTTCCCACCCTCATCACTAATACTCTATCTGTGGGTGTGTGTGCACAGTTCTGGGGCTGCCCCTGCCCTTCATTTATAGATTCCAAGGAAGAGAGCTCTCTTCTCGCTTGGGACTAAAATACATGATAATTTCACATCACTGGTTATTGATACTTTACGCTCAGCACTGGTGCCCATTTAATACCATGTTTTGGTACCCATCCCTAGTTATGATAAGAGAAAAAAACCATACTAAATATTTGGAAATGGCCCGTGAGTCGGATGATGGCACACAGAAAGTGTGAGACATGGCTATTTGCATGTTGAGAATGAAAATAAATTACTTTCACATGCGCTTAGTGAATACACAGCCAGATGGCCCATGTACAAAGTCGGTCTAAGCCAATTCCTTACAGAATCTACAAATACCTGGGTTCACAACCCTTTTTCTGAAAATTATGATTATTCCTTCCTCCTTCTCACACTGAGAGTTAAAACCTCTATGTTGTTTTTTTTCCTGAACATTTGGTAACATTTGCCGCATGAAACAGTCTGAAGTTTGTATCTTAATCAGGAACATTCAGTCTTTACAAAAGAAAACATTAACAGGAAGTGCTAAGAACTAATATAAGCGGTGGTCACTGTTTGGCATACGGCCTTCCTGTAAATATTATCACTCTGAGATACGGGAGAAGGGAGCGAAAGATACTTACGGGGTAACGCAGATGAACTTTGTCTTCAAATAAGGCTGGATAGCTGTTAGGGGGAAAAAATGGAAAAAACAATGAGCACTATTAAAAACAAAAAAAATTAAAAAAAACACTTCCAATGTTGTTATAAACATACTGAGCAATATGTTTGACTTTTTTTTTAACTAAATAAAGACTATGAAGAACAAGGCAGTAACTTACTGCTCGTTGAGTCTCCTCCCATCTCGGCTTCAGGAGCTGCTTCTGGCCTGCAGTATTTCCCAAAAGCTTCCTCTTTGGGAATTTCAGGATAAAGGTAAACAAGAGGTGAAACCAGGATGTTGGTGGCATCCATAATCTTGTAGCCCATGATGATGTCAGCAAACGACATGCTGTTGAGCTGCTGCTTGGTGTAAGGCTCCACTGACTGGATCTGGGTCTTTCCTATATAAACACAAGAAAGTTCAGCATCCCAACAAAAAGAGCAGATGAAAAAATGATCATCAAAACAGGAAGAAGTTCTGAAATACTCACCACTGATGTCTTTCTCTACCCATGTAAAGGTGATGCCCCCCTCCTTGCTGCTCTCGCTGAAGCGCAGCAGAAAGGTACCGGGAGGTTTTGGACTCAGAATAGCTCTCTCCCTCTCCTTACTGATAAAACCCATGATATACCTGTAGACATATGAAGAAATGAAAATACTCTTAACCCTGTAACACCAAGTGTGTCATATTTAAAACATGAGTTTTTCAGATTTCCTTTTCTCAGAAAAACCTAAATAAATTGCACAAAAATACCAGCTATATTAAAAAAGGATACAAATTAAAACATATATATGCTAATTTACAATTAATATATTTGTTTAAATGTGTCATAAGCTTAAATTACACACTTCAGTATCAAACATGTTAAATTTTCTGGCAATTATTTCAATAAAGTCTCCTCCATGTCAAAAAATGTTCTAATATGAAAGGAAGGTAAAAGGCTTGACTGTAAACAAAGCATGACCTCTCACCCTTCATTCCACAGTGCAAGAATGTACTTTTTCACCAGGTCAATAATGTTGTCAAGCCACACCCAGAAGGAGAAGCCTTTGCCTGCCATGTTTTCCTGTGAAGTGGAAGAAAAAAAAATAACTCACACAAAACAATAAAATATCACTAACAATAACACTGAACAATTTAGTGCCATTTGTTGCAGTACCTTACAGAACTTGGCCCAGGTGATTTGGCATCCAGAGTAGTTGACACATGGTCCTATACAGATAAATAAGGAATTAAATCAGATCAGATCAATATAAAGAACAGTGAAAACCTAGACAGTCTTGGATATTTTAGGGCTTTTCATCTAACCTAGTAATTTCTCAGCCAATGTGGTGAGCTGTTCAATGGTCAGGCCTCTCTTGGTGGTGGAAGAGAACTGCCAGCTCAACACCTCAGCAACCTGGTCCCATGTCCCCACTGGAGGTTTGGTGAAGAAGTTCACGTTCTGTGCAAAGAACCCCAAGGCAAAATGCTTTGAAAATATATACATTTTCTACTTTCTACTCAAACACATCTTCAACTCTATTGAGTTAAGATTCACCTCATGCATTGTTTAGTCCCTTTCCACCAGAGGGTGCTGTCTTACCTTTGGGTGGTTAGTGAGCATGTTGTACCACAGGATTGAAGCCCAGGCATTTGGCATCTGGCAGATGTTTGATATAACTACCACAGGCAGGGAATGGGTCTGCAGAAACATGGTGTGTGTAACAAAAAAAAAAACATCCATCATTCAAATGGTATTTATACATGATGTTGTAGCTCATATATTTTATTAGTTATTAAAAAAACAATTGGACTTGAAAGTTAATTTAATCTTAAATTAGAATTAATGCATTACTAAAGTATCTGCAAATTCAAATAATATGATACTCTAAGAATCAAAATTTGATTCCGCGTAAATCTTCAGCCATTAACTGTGGGCAGGTCAAAAAAAGGGAAAACAGAAGAAATTTTGTGTTTTCAGAATCAGTCCCTGTAGAAGCTGGGCTGATGAAGGTGACTGGAGGCAGACGACTTCATAAATGACTAATGTGTCTGGTGACTAACTTTGTATTGGGTGTCATATAACAAAACTGCACTATGCTTCAGGAGTGTTTCGAATTTTGTTGATTATTAGTGTTGCTTAGGTTAATAGTGAAAACTGAAACACAGTGGCAGTACTCACCTCCAGATCTATCTTCAGGCCCTGGTGATAGACCTCTGTTTCAAATGTGATAAGATGCAGTTCCTCAGTGACAATCAGAGAGGCCTAGAAAACAAAAAAACAACTTACTTAAATCTCTTCATAAAACTATATGTATACGAGATAAAGAGGACTGTTAATTACAGGTTAAAGCTGAATTTTTCACATGCTAAATACTGCTAAGATTCTGTAACGAGCAGTTTGTTCACTACATTACACAAGTCGAACAAGAAATAGGACTTACATCGCTATTGGTCCGTCCACCATTACCACACCTTTGTTCTCGCAGGGTCTGCAACAAACAGGAAGTCAGTGCTCAACAGAAGGCCTTTATCAGATTACTTCATAGCATTCAGAAGTTTGACTCACCAAGTGTTTAAACTCTGCTGACAGGCTACCATTGTTGGACTCCTCCATGTTCATAACTTTTGTGTTAGTACCGAGGATGTTAAACTTTCGTGATCTAATAAAATCATAGTAGAGCAAGAAGTAAGAGCCTTTTCTAAAATACTACACATGAAATGCTCTTAGGTTTGAAAGTTTGTTCTTAAAGTCTTACCCTCGAATTGCAGCCACATCACCAGATTCCCTGAAAAATAGAGATTCAATGAGTAAAGCAGTAAATTTTGTTTTGTCTTTCTATCCCAGGGATCAAAACTTAACAGAAATGTTGGATGATAAAAATATATAAATATATATATAAATAAACTCACTTATCAATGCAAACTTTAATTTTCAGCTGGTAATTGAGCTCAGGAAACTTTACCAGTAACCTTTAAAAATTAGAGAAAAGAGACAAGACAAAACAAATTCATTCACTCATTAAAATGACTGTTACACTTCCCGTTATACAGGACACAAAAAATGTTTCAATAAAATGTATAATCCCAAGTATAAAAATGTATAATCCGGTGTTGTAATCCTGAATCTCACCTGACTTTATTTGTGAACTGCACGCCTGTTTTGATAACCAGAGGTCTGTCCGGATGCATGGGCATACAAGGCTGTCTTTCAACCACAAAAGCACTATAACACAAAGCAGAACATGTTTCAGATACTTCTAGAAAAGCATCACATCAATACATGATGAGCAGTGTTAAAGGTCCCCTAAGTAATAATTTTAACTTTTTTCTGAAATTATCACATTTACAATATAAAGACAGTGAGAAACTATGAAAAGCCTTAAACAGGTCAATAACTTAAACCCACGCAGATCGTGTTAAGACAAAAAATTTTCTAAGTAGATAAACATCAAATGTACCTCTTCATTAGGTTTCTGAACAAGTCCACAATTTTCTCCTCAAGTGCGGGCCGGTGCTGAATGATGGGGTCTCCTTTGTAGGACACCTTCTGTTGAAGCTCCTCCAGCTTCTTGATTTGCTGACGAATTTGGAGCTGGGACTCAGCCAAGGATGTAATCCTGATTAAAATAATAATACAAAGTGGAAATCAGACACATGTCTATATGAAGGGAGTAAGAAGAGCAGAGACCAAAGTCCAGAGCCAGTTGGCCAGAATCTTCAATTTATGATGCGAAAACTACTGTGAACATATCTAATAATAAACTGTCAATGATTAATCTCTGTATCAGTTTCCAATTTTAAGTCTTTTTTTTAATTGAGAAAAAAAAAGGTTAAGTTCTCAGAACTGTTTACCAAGTTTCAAGGCGATCGAGACAGATGTTTGGAGGGCCTCCAATACAAGCAATCTGCTGTCTTCTCTTCCAGTCAGCCAGTTCTTCATCTGTCAGATTCTTCTGTACATAGTCCATGGCAGTCAACAAGCCTCCCATCTCTGTAACAATTTGCTATAAGAAAGCAAACACAGCACACATCAAAAACATTGGCATAAAGAGTTATAACCCATCTGTGGTCCAAGCTTTGTACCACTGTTAAAGATTCAAACAGTGACTGCGTTAATATTCAGGTTTAAGACTAAGATTATTCTTAACTATCATTTAGGTAAACATTTAGATGTTTATCAATCTTGCATTTATACATTTTCAGCCAAATTTCTATTTTCACCATTGATGAATGTAACTAGCAGTAGTTGCTTGTGCAGCACACTGCTGTCTGGCAAAATTTAACGGTCAACATAAGTGCAGCATGCATAACTAAGGGACATTTTGTGCTAGCCAGCAAACTTAAGCTGGGTGTGCCAGCTTAAGTCCAGAGGTGTTGTTTCATTTGAATGTAATTCTTCCTAAAATGCCTCTTTATACATTTTTGCACGCCCTGAAATGTACAAATACAAAAGGTTTCCCTCTATAAGGCATTATACTTTTTGTTTTGATTATCCTTATTTTCTAGATGTTACCTAAAGCACTTGATATAATACATGCTCAAAATCATTAAAGTTCAAAAACCCACCCTCCTGAGCTGATCCAGGGCGCTCAGCATCTGCTCAAGCTGAGCCATCTTCTGCCTCGTTGCAGCTGCCTGGCTATTTCCATTTAGATCCTGGGACAACTCTGGAAAGAAGGTGAACGGGTCACAGTTACATTAACTTTTAGCCATTAATACAGGTGACACAGCTGAGAAAATTACATCACAAATATAATAAGATAATTATACCTCCTTGGCTTTTTAGGGTCTTGTAATTGAAATCAAAGTCATCTTGCAAGTTTTCAAGCATTTTCATCTTCTGTTCCATATCCTGTGGAGAAATGGGTAATAATGTATATACATTTATTCCAAGAAAGACCAATTACGTAAATATACAGAAAGTGACTTTTTAATGGGAACTAACCTGCACCCGCTTCCTGATGTCTTGAAGATTGTGCTCCAGTATCTGCTGTTTCTCTGTCACCACTGTTCCAGTGGGATGGGCTGCCTGGCCATCCTGCAAGAGAATAAAAGATACACTAACATGTAGAGCCATTGTACTAACGATATATATCATAAAGTCTGAAGCTAGGTCAATATTGCTGTATGAACCTGTGTAGTAGAGGTGGCAGTCTGCAGCAGCCTCTGTTCTTCCCACAAACAGCGGGCAACAATGCGAGCAATATCCATCGGTTTCTCCAAGTACTTGCTCTGCAGATGCTGTTTAATCCTGCGGAGGTTATGCTGGTAGAGTACATTGTTCTCCTGTAGGAAACGGCTGTACTGCTGATCTATTTCTCCCAAGAGGTTGTGGAACACCAGTGTAGCGTGTGACTCCTTATTGGCAGCGTAAGCCCTTGTAAACGACAGGTAAAGTGATCAGTATGTGCTCGTTTCTAATTTTTTTCTCATAAATTTAGGTCAGAATCATCTGCCATTTGCCACAAGAATGAGTACTCGGGTTAACAAGAACACTGACACACTGTATCAGAGTGCTCTGATTCCTGTGGTGGTGTTATAAGGAAAGAAGAGGGTGATAATGAATAAATAAAACCTTTTTAAAAGTCAAAAAACATTTTGGAAGTCATAATGAGTGGCCATCTCCCAATCCAAAGGGAGAGAAAATTACATGAATTAAAATGTAATTTCACAACAGAGTCTAGAAATGTAATTATTTCTTACCAGTCCTGACTCTCAATCCAGGGAGCAAGAAACTGTCGTAACTCCATGGGGAAGCTGTCACTGTACAAGTGGTAGAGTTGCTCCAGGTACCTGGTCTCCAGCTGCTGTAACTGGTTCCACTGGGCCATCTTGACACTCACCTCCTTTGGCCTACATAAAAAAATAGATGAGTGAGACAACATAAATTCTGCGAAAAGTCTATGAAAATACATACTAATAATACATACTGCCACAGTTCTTGATAGAATCAGCAAAACTAACTGTAGGGAAATAGCTAAATATCAAGTTTTCTCTGAAAACGCTGACAGGCCCATGATAGGCTTCCTATTCAGTACAGTCACTTCCTGTTCAGCGAAACACTACGCCTCCACCAAGAAATTTAGGCCAACATGAACAGCTGTCGACTCCCTGAGCAGACAGGAGTTAATGATCTTTGGTGGTAACTTTGCCTCGAAGGTATCTCACTGCACTTTCTGTACTTTGCAATTTGAGTAATAGTCTTTCATTTATTTTCAATCACCTGATATCAGATATAACTCTTATCTGGGTTATGTAACTATAACTTTTCCATCAGATCCCCTTGAGAGGTTCTGCTAGCCTTCTCATATTTTCACCTAATGATTACACCATTCCCTGAAGAATTGTCTACTGTACACTAACAATAACCAGACATTCAATAAATCCAAAAGGAAGCCATTTCCTTTGTTTAATCCTTACATAACATTTTGGATAGTGTTGCAGTAACATCCTTCCACTGAATGTGTGTACTGTGTTCTCTAATACACTTAAAATTAGAATTAAAATACAGGCAGAGACATTTAACAAAGCTTTCATGCTTGATATGTGCTGACACAGAAATGTACTTGACAAAAAATAAAACTTCACTTTCTGTTTCTAAATGTAAAGATTTTCTCATGCTGACAGAAAGCATAGCACCTAAATAGTGCTGTTCATATCTGAACGAGTTAAAACAAGGACCTGAATTTCCACCTGTCAAGGTATTAGCATTACTCAAATCAACGCTACATAGGTTCCATATTCATACACATGGAGGTGAGTGCAAAGTAATATAAATTTCATTTTAAAACACCACCAGAAAGTGGATTTCCCAACAGTCACTGAAATCCCTGTTCAAGGAAAGCCACTAGTTTCGGTAAAAAAAACAAAAAACAAAATCACTAATACACTCACTAACCCTCACTTATATTGCGTGGCTATTTTAAGCAGTGAAGGCACATAACTAACTGTCCCACAAATGTTGCATTTTTCATATGGCCCATGTTCCTCTTTCCACAACATATGAAAAAGATGCATTCATGCATGGTGTAGATTTCTGGGCATGAGAGGATCAAATCAAAGAACAGCCAAGTCATTATCAGCTCAATTAAACAAAAAAAACCCAGAATCAGTACCTCAAGTGTTAACCATGATTCTTAGGCACAATAGACTTTTATTGTATAGCCTACTTATCCCGTTTCTCCTGAAATGGCTGGACTATTTTGACATTTACTAAGCCCTTCTGTCAGATCTCTGCAGAATTATACGTGTACAGTTACAGAAATAGTTGTGTTTTATTTTTAATCAAGAGTAACTTTAGACAAGCAGCTTGTTTATGTGAGATGAAAGGAATCCATAAAGTCTAAACAACCCATCTGTTGGTTGCATAACTTAGACATTTTGCTTAGGTCTCACATATTTTGTGTTCCCATTCTTTTCACACCTTTATCCCTGTCTGAGCTTTAAAACTCACTCTAAAGCTCTCAAATTAAAATCCACAACTCAGAATTAGTTATCATAAATAAACCTGTCTACCCAGCTTGTCAACTGCCCTATGCTCGGAAGCAAGTGGCACAGACGGTAAAGCAAAGTGCCATTCATTAAAACTCATACCTATGATATTCCAGGAAGCACTTCCTTGAGACAACAACGAGAAACACTAAGCATGTCAACTTTCACTGGCAGTGGATGAAAACAATAGTACATCTACATGTGTTATTAGGCAAAAAATAAAAAATAAAAAATACTACCAAAACTTGCCAAAAGTAAAATAATCTGCTAACTCACTGTCCCCATTTAAAGCCTAATTTATTGAATGCAAACCTTGAATCATAAGGCTAGGTAGTAGGTGTGCTGTCCAACTGATGGCATGGAGATGGGCGTGACAGCTTAAAGAAAACAGAAAGGACTGAACTGAATTTTCCTCGGTCCAAAGGGACATCCCGTTAAAGCCCACCTTCCCCTTTTAAAGCATATCAGATGTACTGCCATTATTAAACGAGGCGATAGAAATTAGACGAGAAAAATATAACACACAAACACAAAAACTCTTAAATGTTACGTCTGTAATATACATTTCACGAGGAGTAAAAACTGTAACACACTTAAAAACGTTATTACCACTTTAATAAATGATGTATCACTGTGAGCACAGGGGGTTTCTTCAACGTGAATAACTAAGAACCTATAAAGTACTGCAAGTGTACCCCAGCAGCGTTATCGATATTAGAGTTAGACGTGCATTAACATTACGTTAAAAATATAGAATTTACACCAAAAGCAGAAGTCGATTTATATTTGCTTACCTGGCTCGATGCAACTTATTTAGAAAGTATCTCCGCCAAAACAGTAACCCTTCTCATAAAACACACTGACGATAACGGTCAGTGGCAACTTTTGTAAAATTTTACCCACAAAAACGACGGAAAGCGCTCGAAAAATACCCCGTAAGTCTTTAAATTCTCTTCCCAACACGAGAAACACTTCTTCGTCGCAAGTACGGATCTTTCTCTCAACCCATCCCCTACATTGCAGACTTTCCAGCCAGCCAAACTCCTTCAACTATTTTACTGACATTTCCAGCCGCCAATAGTGGTCTGTAACTCTGCTGTCGCCAATCACAATGCAGCTTATAAGCAGAGGAGGCGGGACATTAGCTTGAGGTTGGTTGAGGAGGTCCGCTGTACCGCTGTCGCAACTGAGCTGTTCCGCTCTGAACACCCTCCCCCCGGGTAAGCCACAGAGTAGACGTGTACGCTTGGTAGCACCGGAGGGAGCACAAACATTGTCACGGAACAGCCAGCCTAGAAGTCATCTGAATTACCGGCAGTGCCGACGTCATCGAGAGTTTAATAACACTAGAGCGCTTCATTATTTACCTTTAGTCATAATTCAACCCTCTGGTCACGGTAGGTGAAGGAATACAAATAAACTTATGAACTGACAAACAAGACAAACATTATCAGCCAGGTTCGTAAGAATGATGCCAGGCACTACATATTATTTAGTAAGGCGTTTATTTATATTGAATTTGTTAGGCATAAAAAGCCTTAAACACAACATAATCAGTCAAGCGTCATTATTTGAATATAAATCAGTAACACCAAGAGCAATATTATGTCACATAAGGTTGCAGCAATGTTGAAGCTTATTTTCTAAATAACCAGCAGCTTAAAACAGGACAAAATAAACAGGGTGACAAAAACACACATTTGTTCTAAAGGAACCAGCGAGTATTATGGATAAAGTACAGGTTGTCTTTGCCAAAAAATAAAATTAAAATAAAATAAACAAAAGGTTAATGCTATGAAAATAACACACCCATGTGATTTTACAGGCCCATAGCTGATTTCTTTATTGTTTTGTGATTTCAGCTTCATGCTTGGGTAGATGATACACATACATATCACCATTTATTAGATTCTCCCTCCCTCACACAGACACACACCCCCTTTGTCTTTCTCAATGTTCTCTGGTTTGTGCAGTGCTCTGACCAAGCACTCTCCTTAATTGTATTTCCCCGCCCATTGATTACTTTAATGGTGGTCGATGCTACACAGTAGGCCTCTGTGTGTGTGTCTGCACCACATCAAGGTCATTCAAGTCTCCAGGGAGGGAAAATGGAAGACATACATTCACCTTGTTTTTGTCTGAAGAGCGATATGCTCGGCCTTACAAAATCAGAAGACTGACTGCAAATGGCCATACCAGTTTACATTCATTACTGCTTGGTTATTTTCTCCATCTTATGCCAACCAAACTGTATCATTTTCTTCAGATTTTCATCAGATTTTCTTTTTTTTTTTGCTTTGGATGTTCCTGTAATAGTTCAGCTTCTCCATATTACATACAGCAGTCATTAAACTGTCATCTCGTATCTTTTTAGTGCATCTTTTTTTCTGCCTGTAATTACTTTGAGAAATTTTAATAGGCATGAAAATGTACTGTGATGAGCTGTGACCATGGTGATACAATCTTTTTTTCCTCCCCTTTGTGCAGCAGTGCAATATGTACAGCTTAGTGAGAACATGTTCAGATACACCAAACGCTGTATCCTCATTAAACACTGTTTTTACTATAGCAAAAGTTACATTCTGAATGTTATTAACATTTCCATTCAGTTATTCATTTTTCAATATGAATGAAAGCTGAAAATTGAGCTGAAAATTTTACCGCCCCACATACACAACAGTATATTTTGCTTTTTAGTGTGGTGTTATTAATTTAAACATTCTGATAGTTGAATTTGTCACAGGTTCATGGTTCCTAGTATATATTATTAGAAACTGCACATCTATTTTCAGCCATTTACACTTAAGTGCTTAACAATGAGAAACATTGTATTGTAACATTTGGGAAAATGTTTGAGTAATCTTATGAAATATGGAGTACAGTTTAGTTAAACGCCTTAGTTTAAGTCCAGTGCAACAAATCTTTTCTTCACCTGTTAATTCTTCTGTAGAAGAATCCGTCTACAACTTTTACATTTATTTTTCTTTACACATTCACATCTCTTCACCTGTCCATTACAACAAAAACCTTGCCAAGAACTTCATTTTTCCATATTTGTTAAGGCGAACGCCAGACTAAATATGGTCTCTTAATCACATTATTTTTTTTTTGTTTTTCTTTTAGCCACACAATTAATCAAACCAACAACAAACAACAAATACTCTAATTTATAAATGAAGCCTATCCAGTCAGCCTGTAACTTAATTCCTGTTTTTGTCTATTTTTCATTATTTGAATGCTAAATATGAACAAATATGAAAGTTATCCCTGTTGGGAACAATAAAAAGAGAACAGAAAACAAATAAGATGTCAAAGATTGTAATCATCTATAAAGTCCCTACTGTGTCTTTGTGATTATATTCATTCACCAATATTCTGTTTCCTTCTTCATCTTTATATAATTGCTTTCACAGCCCTGTGGAGCTATGAGACTCTATTCACTTTGGGCTTTCTTTAGGTGGTCTGTATCCACCCTGACCAGGTCAGAGTCTTCAGTCACCTCCAACAGAGTATCCATTTCGGGGCTGTCTACACTGACAAGCTCCCCTTCCTCCACCTCCACGTGCACACCCATCCCGTTCTCCTCTCCCCCTGGCTGAACCTCGGCCTCGCTCACTTCCACCATCTCTGTGTTCTGCACCACCTCCTCCTCCCCTTCCCGGATCTTCTTAACATGGAAGGTAAAAGGGGGAACGCGGTACACGGAGGTCTTGGAACGAGCATACATCTTGTGGTCAGGGGTGAGTGACTTCTTCATCTTCTCTTTGGAACTCTTTATCTTTGCCCTGCGCTCCTGGTTGGGGGTCATGCGGGTCCCGAGCTTGTCAATCTTCTTCTCAAGACTGTGCTTGGTTTTCTCCAGGTTGTCACGGGTTCTCTGTCTTGTCTTCTCCAAGTTTTCACGGGTTCTCTGCTTGGTCTTCTCCAAGTTTTCCTTGGTTTTTAGTTTGGTCTTCTCCATTTTCTCTTTGGAGAAGGCTTTCTTTATGTTATTGACTTGCTCTTTTGTGGTGCGTTGGAGGCGCTTTGTACGAGTCTCTATGAGCTCCTCTTCAATCACCACCTCTTCATCTGAATTAAGATTGTCTGGGAGTCCCTCCTGTCCCTCTTCAGGGATTTGCTCAAGACCCTCTGCTGTTTTACTTTCTACTGCCTCTGCTGTCTTGGATTTGGATGCCTTTGGTGGCTTCACTTGGTCCTAAGGGACAAAATAGGAAGGATAAGAAAAGAGGGAAGAGCATTAAGCCACTGTAGCAGATTGAACGAGACTGAGTTAAACAAGCTTTTCAATCATTTTTACAAAAATTTCAGTGGACATGATGTTTCATTAATTGCATTACATGAATAATGTAAAAATAGCATGTGTTTCAGTATGTTTTCAAATGTATCACCTATACAAAATTAAGATAATGGGCTTTGGGTGTGCAATGGAATTGCAAATATCAGCCTGAAACTCTGCAGAGTCATGCGTCACCAAGCAGTCAGTGTAAACATGTCACTGTTTGCAGCTGGTGTGGAGTGCCATCTAGTGGTGTCACTTATATGCTGAAAATCGTGCAAACAAAATGGTTTTAAATTTTCAGTTATGAAAGATAAAAGAATGCAGTCTGGCGTATTTACAGTTATCATATGGCATGTCTTTAAAATACTAGTAAAACTATGGGACTTGAAAGGAAACCTATATTATCTGCAACTTTAGTCATAATGAAACTGAAGCTCACAATTTGCTCATCTAACCACAGGTTTATTTCCTGCCACTTACTTATCATTTCTGTATAAATGTCTGAACCCACTTTTGAAGACCTAATCTTCAGTTAAATCTCTCAGCAGACAATTTAAACTTGTGTTTGGTCGGGAAAAGTGTTGATAATAAAATGCAGAATAGAGACTGGTGGTTAAATTTCACTGGAAATACTTGGTGGTTAGAATAGTTTCGGTTTAGCACATAATGCAAAGTGCAGCAGTTTCACAGATGGCCAGAAATTGCTGTATACGTAAGCCCAGAAGGAGGACCATAGTATTTGTTCTATGCAAAGCTACACAGGAAGGTGTCACCCTGTCAAACCACTTGGAAGTGCATCTATTTGAATACCTTCCTACAAGTTACAAAAAAACCGAAACAAAACCTTAAACCAAAGCATTATGAGAAGGTTTTCTGTTTTTATTATTATTATTTTTTTCCCCATCTGTCAACAAAGAAGACTACATTTCCATGTTGTTTGGCAGAACACTGTCAGTGTCATTCCAGATATCCACAAAGGGAGGAGCACCAGTATGATAGAAATGTGATTCCCCCAACTGTCAGTTACTGATAGAGGGATCAGTAGTCCCACCCTGCTGAACCACACCTCAGTGCACCATCACTATAGTCACTGACTTTGTAGATACACATTAAAAAAAATCAGTAATTCATGAGACAAACATAAATATTTAGGATGTTCACACTCTGACATTTAGGTTCAAATAACAATGAGTGTTTACGTCTCAAGTTAATTTAAGAAGCATAAAAGGCCTCATATCTATTTTGTCTAATATCCGTCTGCTAGCGAGTCACAATCAGAAATAATTATCCCGCAGAACACGGACTCACATGAAACAGATACAGCGCTGCTCGCATGTGGTTTGTTTAACTTCTCCGCCATAAGAGACGACACATCTTTATTTGAAATATTGTAAAAAGAAACAGTTCAATAAGGTGGAAATAATTTGTCAGTCACTTTGCCAAAAATTCCAAGCTACTGGATGTAACTTTAAAATAAATCATTAAAGTCAATTTATTGTTTGCAATACCTAATCTGTTACCTGCTATATAATCCACATTGTCATTATAAGCTGCTATAATGACAATGCATACACTTAAATGCGACTACTGCCCTGGCAGCATTTTATGTGGCCCTTTACGCTTTAAATGACAATTTAGATAACTTGATGGTGGAGTAAACAGCAGAGTCATTTCACAGCAAGAATACTCATGGTTCTTTCTTGCTTTTTGCATGTTCTCCCTGTACCTGTGTGGGTTTCCTAAGTTAGCTGGTGATTCTAAACTGACTGCGGCTGTGATGTAGATAAAGTGCTTGAAGGACATAGGACAAGTGCTGTATAAACGTGACATCTAACGTACGTTGAGGGGTCAGTAAGACTTTAAAAACTGAAGTACACTGCATTAGCATTAGCTACCAGCATAAACCACCATCCTGAAATAACACATTACAAACACGGGTGCTTTTTTTCTTGTGTGGCCCTAAATTGTATTTTGGTTTCTTTACTTGGCACATGGTTATCAAAATTTTAAGAATTCCTGCTCTAAGTTGGCCTTAGGTATGAAAGTTATAGTTTTTTTGTTAATTAATAGTTTTCCCACTGTAATATAACAACTATAATATCACTAGTATAACACTAAATATTAAGTGACCTGTATTATCATCTCTTATTCTTAACTTCTGGAAGACAAACACCTGTCAGATCACATCAATAGCACATATCCCTGCACCATTCAAATACTGCCATGCGATCCTATCATAAAATGGACATTGCAACCATATTCAGCACTGTATATAGTATAGACCTGCTCGACCCACTCTGTGTGGGTTTATTTTAGGCTGGCCTTTCCCGCTCTCTGGATTCCATGTACTGTTCTTTGGCTACTGACTACTGCACCACCAAGCAGCTCCCTCCCCTCCCACACAGCAACAGATAAACACAGCACTCTATCTCCATAGCAACCACCCCCTTATGCTGTCTCTGGTGGGTGGTGTGGTGAAGTTTAGCTGGACAAACAACTGACATGTCTACAACAATATATTGACATGTGTTCGGCAGTTGCTGAGCATACTGCTCTTAAACTAAAATATATACTGCACCTGCTTTGCAGGTTTGCTCAGTGAGCACAGTAGGGTTGTGTAATGTGATGATAATTAAATATATTTTTGAATGCATAAACACATAATACTGCAACAGTTTCCCATTTGTTGTTGTAAAACGTCACCTCATATATAAGACAACTTCTATATACACACAGAATTAAATGTCCCCATTTAATTAAATTCACTTAATTTATTTAGGTGACCTTACAAAGTATACACCAGCTCCTCCTCCCCTTCTTGGATTTTCCTGCAGAACTTTTATGAACAAATATATACATTATATTATTAGTGTCTTGGGCTTTTGACATAACACAAAGAAAAGGCATGAAAATGCTGTAACTGAGAGCAAGTATGAGTAATGTAAGCCGACAGAAACAGAGACACTGCTATTCACAGTTTTTCCCATGAAGCTATACTAAGCGCTTAAAAAGAAAGTGTGGAGCCAATGAAAAACAGCAGTGCATGGCAGGAAACAGGTGAAATCATACATAACATGGTGAATGAGCCTGTTTGTTATACTGCACCTCACTAGAGCTATGTAATGCAAATCAAATCATTGGCCAAAATACTTTTGTGAGAAACATGACGAACATGTTTTACTTAAAACTGATGGAGAAAAAAAAAGAAGCATGTTACACAAAGAGAAGGGCTGGCTTCAGCATTTTCTATTCTCTTTTATTCATTTTCATCTTTTTCTGTCCTAAATATTTACTGGAAAAGCTGCTGTTATTAAACTACAGAGGGTAGCTTGACCAATTACATTTTGGCCAACACTGCAATCCACGATTGTCTGTTTAAAGGTGGTTCCTAAACATAAATGTATAACAAACAAACAAACAAAAAACCTTTATATGGATTCCTCTTTTTTGCAATATAGCCTATAGGTCTACTTGTAACATCTTAGAGTGTAGAGATCAACATTTCAGTATTAACACTGTTCCTCAAACCTAGTTTACAACTTAAACACATACTATATCCAAATCTATTTGTCACAAGCTATTAGAAAGTATAATGATAAATCTGAGTACTGCGTTACACTTCACATTTATAAAATCTTTAATTAGCCTTTCTAGGCTCATGGGAAAGTTTCACTGTTTACATTCTGAAAACTTGATACAGCCCACTCTATGGAAACTGTGATAAACCCTGTCTGGGTTTAAGAGCGAGATTACAAGTTGAGAGATTAACACTGATTTACATAAAAAGCGAATCACTCACCACGAAACACTCCACTGCAGCAAAGATTTTGGTACAGGACTTTGAGTGATTTCCTTAACAGTTGCAGCATTGCTGTTTGTCTCTTCCTGTGTGCACGCCCCTTAAGAGCTTGAGGACAAATATAGTAATTCCATTTGCGTCCCTGTGTTACCTTTCTCACTCCTTCCACTTAATAGCAGTGGAAAATTGAGCACTGTATTTCTGTGTGTGTTTGCTAACAAGCAACAGGGGAAAAGTGACTGAGTAAGTATGCTCTACTCAACGAATGGCGTGGATCCTAGAAAAAGAAAAAGGCGAAAAACAGCTACAATCAATCATGGAAAAACAGTTGAAACAGAAAAGTGTAGCAGGAAAAAATTAAAACACTGAGAATCATTACACCTGTGGGAGATCAAACTCTCTGGCTTTACGGAAATTGGTTTTCATGAAAAATTCAACAAGAATATCAAGGTTGAAAACTTGCCTAAAAATAAACTTTAATTAAAACTGTTTACATGACAACAGCAGCACTTTTTAATTGTCAGAGGCTTAATGTTACTAGTCTGACTCATACAGTCTGTTACCAAGGACAACAGAGGAAACAGTGTCCTCAATTAGCACTATACTGAGACAACAGACATTTTGACTAAAGCCACTGGCATCTCGCTGTCTCTCTATCTGCTAAAAGACCCTTACTAACACACCGTGCTTAACATTCTTGCTGACTTATACTGTCGCTGACAAGATGTTAGCATCATTTTGTCAAGTCAAGATTATTAAAAGTCAGAAGTTTTGTACATGCACAACACAGTGACTGTGTTCTCTGCTCAGCGCTTGTTTATAAGGTGGTTGCACAGCTTTCAGTTTGTGGTATGTGTAATCATAATCTAAAGGTGTTTGTGGCTTTGTTCTGCTTTGATTAAGTGCAAACATTTGATTTTTTTTTTACTTCCCTACTTGCACCTATGATAAATGTCAGATTTAAAAAACCAACGCACTTCATTAATAACTGATGTTGCCTTTGGAAATGTAGCAAGCCTGACTATTGTTAGATAATCAACCCATGCACATTAAAACAGACAACCCTGATCCACCTACGCAAGTGAAAAACAGACACACACCAATCCTTTTGAGGCAGTGTGATGAAAGGCCTCTCCAGTGAGTCATAGGAGCAGCTGTCTGATCCTTAGCAGTCCTTGCAGCTGTGCACTTAGCTTTCACAATGAGTGATCTCAGTGACCCGTATGCCCCCCCGAGAACAGAAAAAGGCTAAACGAAAGATTGACAAGAAGCAGAGTAGAAGGTTTGCGTGTTACAGCGTTGCAATGGCCTGAATCACAATGCTTTGACCCCCAACGAGTATGAGGTTAAAATAGGGACGCTAATGTACTCTTGTCGTTAATATTGAGGCCTCCCACGCTCTCCCAAATAAGGCTCAAGCAATGCACAGATGACTAGATTAGCTGCGCCCCAATTCAGGCAGTTTGGGGTTTGTGACTAAGAATACAATGTTTCATGAAGCTCCCCTATTCCTTTTAAACAACCCGCCCTGACAGCATCTTGTTAAAGTGTCCTGTGGGTTATGGGGAAAAAAACAGCCACTTCAGCTCTGTCTGTAGTCATATTCATTGCAAAAAAGAGGTCTTCTTTATACCACACAGCCAATACGGTAATGCCATGTTATATTTAATGCCACAGGAAGGGAGTTTCTTGTTTTTTTTCCTCTTGCAGTAATTTGTTATTTCATACATGGGGAAGCCCTTTTCCCCAGCCCAGCTTTCCCACATCCATTACTGTGAAACCACTGGAATCCCAGATGGGTTATTTTCATGCAAAGATGGAAGATTTACTTTTCCATTTACGTCCCTGTACGAGCTAAAAGCCAGAGTGCTGGAAATGTATTATATAATATGGTATTATATCCAAATGTATTATATCCAAGGTAAGAATAGGATGTAGTTTTAGAAATGATCAAATCTTACATTTTAAAATGTTCAGTGTACGTACGCATGCATTTGCATAATCTACTATGAACATGTCTTTTTTAAATACCATTTTAACCTTGTGTGTAAGTGACAGTGTTATTATTGTAACCTTATTCTTTTCTGCAGAAAAATGCCAATTACCACTTCATAATATTATGTAATGTTATAATCAAGTAAGTGCATTTTACTCATGTTAATACAACACTCAACCAAATCAGTAACTGACTCTGGGATTAAATCAGAGCAAATTAAAAATGGGTTGCAGACAATTCAGTAACTCATCAATGTTATTGTAGCTTACAAGCACATTTCACCTTAAAAGTTTGCCTCTTACACTGATAACATCATTTAAGTACTGTTTCCATTATTTATAGATTAATCATCCAAAACATCCATGTGCATGCAAAATCTAATGCCAAGGGTACACAAAACCCACGGTGTCCTGGCACGCTCTCAATAACAGCCTATAATTCACATGCCAGTGACAAGAAGAGCAAGCCGTCACAGCAGCAGTGAAACATACCACTGAGAAACCTGACTGTTGCACTTTAGACTGAAGGTTTGCACAGTCCAGACTTTACTTTCACACGCACTCATGTTAAGTTACAAGAATAACATATGGCCATATTAATAGTAAACATATCTATATGTCTATATGTCTTAAAGAGACACCTATACATGCAAGGAGTTGTGAAGTGTCCACTTACAGTAAAGGTGTGTAAACAATATTCAACAGGAAAGCTTTCGATTTAACACGTCTTATATACAATTGACACTATATACACAATTACAAGAAATACAAAGAGAAACATCCACATTTGCCATTTGTAATGCAATTTATCAATCAAATGGTACTCCACATTGTTAAACTCACACCCACTCAGTGAAACAGGACACTATGGCATTTCGTTGCATTGCTACTGGTGTATTTATAGCAACAGGCAACATAACAGTTTCCTTAAATATACCAAGTCATATCATTTGGCCAACTTTTTTTTTTTGGCTGTGCTCTTGTAGATGAAGGGTGTGCCTAGTGCCTACAAATCTTGGAATAAACAGCCCGGAGAGTATCAGCAGCTTCCACCAAGTTGTGATGTGTTATGAGGACACATGACTGTTAGCTGGCAGAGAAGCTGGATGACAACTACAAATGACAGAATTGAGGGGTGGCCTGATCAGTGCCCCAGCTGGTAAATCATGTCTGCTGCTGTGGGATGGGGATGTTTGGTGAGATGGGAAGGCAGCTGTGGCTTGAATTCAGGACACATAAAATATAGTTATTTTAAAATATGCAACTCAGAATGATCTCTTGCAGAGCAAGGGAAACAGCTCACATGAAAACATTAGATATAAAGATAATGCTGATACGTATGCACACTGATGTCACAACTAATGGTGAGGGTTTTTTGGTTTTCATGCGTAACACAACACTGGCCCCATTTCCTTTAAACAACATCACTATGCACTATGTCAAAAATCTCTCTAGTGCGCTACAGCCTGTCAATCACATATTCTCTGTAAGTGCTGTGGAAGACTGAGCTGACACAGTGGCTTACTTAAGCAATCAACAGGCAAAAATATTAGCCATATTTAATATATTAATTCATAATTATATATATATATATATTTACACTGTTTTCACATGTTTAAGTAGCAAGGGTCCTCTTTCTGCTGTATAAACTGTATACTTTAGCAAGAGGAGCACAGGAAGGGATAGAGTAACACTATCAGCAAATCCAACCTCAACTTCTGGTGGAACCACACCGTGTTGTACACTTGATCTGAAAAAGTAGATTGGAGAGGAAATGTCCTGTATGCTTGTTTGTTAAACATTTATCCAATTATCCTACCCAACCTCTAGTCCTTAGCCAGTCTTAACTGGTCTAAATAACTGTCTATTTCAACATACTCTTGTATATTTATGTAGTTTTCTGCAAAATAAACCAAAGCAAAGAAAACAGAAAAACAACCTGAACAATAGCAGAGGACACTAGCTGATACACAGATGACAAAGCAGTATTTCGCAGCAAAAGGATAATGGCTTAGGATGCTCAAAAATAAAAAGGAGTTCCAAACAAAATGAAAAAGGGCTACTGTTACTCATTGGGTTGAGCTCATTTGTTCCCTGTTGTCAACGAAATATGTAAGAGAAGGAAAGAGAGAGCGATCAGAGGAGTACGTCCAAATTTGGCAAAGAAAAGCCTAAAGCAACAGCATTCTGACTCCATGAAGTCACAAAAGGGAAACTACAAACATGAACATTTTGAATACTGTATCCACACAGAGTTCAGCTTTGTAGCTGAGATGTAACACTTAAAAGTAGAGTCGGCAGGATCTTTCCAGGGTAGAGGAGTACAGAAAGACAGACAGAAGAGTTAGGCTGAGAGGAGTGAATGATGTTTAAATGTGGATCAGGAGTCTGAGTGGGAGCAAAAAGGGCTAAAGTAGAGTTGATGGGGAGTGATAAGGGAGAGAAACCAAGGAGGGAGGAGAACAAGTGAGTATGCTGGCAGGAGGGGCAGAGAGATGCCAGCAGGATGAATCACAACACTAACTTTGTGTTGCCGGTTGAGTGCTTTTTGGTTGAGTTTGTTGCTATTGCCTGCAAGAGTCTGCTAAGTACTTCATAACAACCCTGCATTTAATGAGCCTGAGACCCAGTTTATACCTAGAAACAAAGATTTATTGTCCTGAAAGAGCAAAAAGCTTTGGTTGAATCACTATGTATGGAGCAAATTGAACTGGGTTATTACACAGTCTGGGCAGGGTGAAAAGCTATAAGAGAAAAGTAGGCTTATGCTGGTGGTGAGGCTTGTTGGCTGCGATTTGAGCTCTGGAAGGTCTGTGGGGCTAGTGTGGAATAAGCAGCCTGTAACTGAGAAGCTTACATCTCCCTGATAGAGTTGACCACATGGATATCACTGTCCTTGAGCTGCAGCCAAACACACCCTAATTCCAGACACACAGCAGTACTGTCTCACACTCTGATCGACATACCCTATCATATTGCATAAACTAGATTAATCCACATAATTACATAGATAATGAGCATTACAAAACACAGAGAGATCTGATTGGTTGAATTACAGCAATTCAAAATTCATGGTTACTTTTCACATTTAAAGTAAAAACTTTGCAAAATGTTGCATACCTACTAGTACTTGTCGTATTTGGTTCAATCTTTGGGAGTGACTATGCACATATGCATGATCGGTCCATTCCATTAACATTAAACTGTATTTACTTGACAGATGCCAGAACACTCATTAAAAATGATTGGTTTGCTCTGCATGTAGATAAGCTAATTATTATTTTCCCTCAAGTGGCACCAAATCCATTGGAGTTGACACAGCAGGACCCTGCCTTCGATACTAGTCCTCTAGTATTGCCTAGGCAGATCATATGGGACATAGTGTAGGGCTAAGTCAGTGGTAGGACCTTTTAAGGGTTTTTGAAAGCAACTGCTTAAGCCAGGAGTGGGCAATTTCTCAAGGGGCCAGAACTTAGCAGAACAAAGTTCAGTTTATTGGCGCGACTCTCCACAACAGTTTAACTTTCTGTCGTGGTCCATCGGGAAAATAAACTACACACCCTTGACTTAAGCTAACTAAAGGCTGACAAAAACTGACATAGCTGTGCCTGCTCTGTTTGTGGATGACCTGAAGGCTCTACCTAAATACCTGTTTCTTTTATAATTGTCATGGAGCTGGGAAAAAGGAGGAAGCTAAGAAAGCTCTACTTTTATTTTTGTTAGTAATCATGCTTAGCAAAGGCTAATTTCTTTTTGTGTTTCAAAAAGTACAACTCCATCATTACTGGAATGTAAATCCACCTGAAAAAATGAGAATATTTACAGCTCTAACATTACAGCTACTATAAAGCTTTAATTAAGAAGCTACAGTGTAGAATTATCAAATTATCACTTGGCTCTGGGTTTATTTCCTCTGACAGCTACTGCAATCAGCAAACATAAAACAGGAAGTGCGCCTTGGTTGGATGCACTAAAATAGTCAAATGCCTGCTGCATGAGATTAATGGGGATAAGGAAATAAACCTGGGCTCACAGTTGCTCCTCTTGAAATGACATGCGATCCACAAATGGCAGCAATACCGAATGCAACAGTCAGAAAGGGTGTGAAAGACAGAGGGCTCATTGAAAACACTGGTCATCTGAAGCCTACAGATTAACCAGGTGTGGCTTATGCTGAGAGAAAAGGAAGACCCTCACAGACATGGATCTAAAACAACCTCAGAATGGTGCATAAGTAGTCCACAGGATATAGTTTAAATTGTAAACTGAAAAAAGAAAGTGCTGTCTTTTAATTAGAGCAATTCTGGAGTTAACGAGTACTTTTTGTGATTTATCTGCTCAGATGTGACTCCAGTGAGTCTGATATTTCATTGTCAAAAGAAACTTCATCAACAAAATATATTTAGGCCTAAATACTTTATTATTGTATTTATTATTAAATATTTGTGATATGCAATATTGTACCTTTATAACTTTGGGTTCGGTATCGTGCACAAGGATACTTGGGCATGCAGACTTGAGCAGCCAGAGATCAAACCACCAACCTTTCAATTAGTAGAGGACCAGCTCTACCTCCTTGACGACGGCCAACCCAAGCAGGAAGCATTGAGCTCTTTAATCAAGTAAAGAGCTCAATGCTTCCCCACCCATCTGGTTTCACCGTCACACCCTTCTGTTACCAGGGTATCCTGAAAGCTATCGCCTTTGCAGGTTTAATTTTAAAGCATCCCTGTCAAAGCCTTTCGGGCCAAGAAATCTTAGACTATGTGGCTATTCTCATAATGAACAGCAAAAACAGACACGAGAGAAAAATAACCTGTAGTTAATGCAAGTAAGTAAATCAGCCTAACAAGGCAGAGTACAAAATCCCACACTGAAAAAGTTTCATTTATCTCATTCAAGTTCTACCTTCACTGACAGTGTAGGTGAAAGCCAATATCAGTGAGGATATTGGCACAGACACACACACCAACACTTACACACACTCGCACGCTGGTACACTACCTGACACTAATTCCACAGATACCTAACTTAACCTCTGCATAGTTTACAGTAACCCTTACCTCATCCTTAACCTAGTTCTAATCTTAAACTTTTCCCACTCTAACACATTAACACACAAAGAGATGGTGGAAAGTGGTGAAACTTGACTGCGAGCCAGCTTTGATTTGCACTGCTGCCAATATCTGTCAGTCAATTAAACTGGACACAGTGCAGCCATTCACTGACAATAAATAGACTGCGTGAGCCCAAAAAAGCTACTGCGACATGGGATCACCAGCTCCTACAACTGCTTTGAAAATATCACCACGATCAAGTGCAGCCAACGATAAGTGCGTCACAGCTGAGAAAATAGCAAGAGGTGATTCACACTGTGTCTGCAATCATAAGTAAACAAAATAAATTACTTCAATCTGATTTGAAAAAAGCTGCAAATTTACAAACGTATTTAAATAGAGAATCTGTAACACAGACAACCAAATTTACACACTGGCTTGCAGTACAACATGCAGTGTCAAAAACAGCAGGAGGCACCTGCTTTGCAGTGTAATTTAAAGGTCTAAGATCTATGATTGGATTTCTGCAAGATGCCAATAGTGTAACCCGCTCCCACAGTGGACATCCCGGGAGGCTGATGTGAAAACTTTGTGCCTGCCAATATAGAGCCCGAAGTAAGCTCTACTCACGCGAGGATTGCGGCCCTCAGATTCACTATTACTAATGTTTTTTTAAGCAGAGGCTCTGGTGTTGTGTGCATAAAGTGACTGCTGCTGAATCAATTTTCTTATGCTGTCATGAGATTTATTCCAGCACAAGAGCACAAGAAAATACCTTGCTAAAAAAGAGTCGGTCAGTGTCACATGTCATATTTTCTGACTCTTGCCACATGAAATAAAACTGAGCCTGCCCCAGTACTCACACTCAATCACTTATGTGGTCAAGTGGGAACTTGTGCACCGTGAATGCATGAATGTTAAGTGTGTTCCTCTTCTGGGAAATCTTCACAATAAAAACGACATCTTCATCTTACATGGGAGCAGCCTGCCAACTATGCGTCTGCCGGGCACTCAGAGGTGGGGCGTTGGTTCTGTCTCAAGTAGCCCTTCATGCCATATTTTATGGGCCTTATATTTTTATTTACACCCACTCATCTTTATATGGTTTCACTGGATAATCGCATGGAGTGGGAGAGGTCTTTATTTTCCATGGCAGCTACTGGTTTTCCCTTCATTTGTGGAAGGACAAATGCACCTCTGACTACTCAACGGCTCCTAAATAGTGGAAAGCAAAGCTGTTGAATACTTGGTAAACATCACAGCCTGAGTTAAGGTTTGGGAAAAAGTGATTCAGATATTTATGTCATGGAAACCACAGAGCGAGCCATCCTGCATCCCAAAAAAACTGTTAGTCCGCTTTTCATTTTCCCAACAAGGGTCAACTCATGCTGCAGTGTGAGTCCCTCTCTCTCTCTGGTGAGATGAGGTCTAAAGGTAGTTCTGAGAGCCTTTCAAGTGAATTTCACACTTCTTCCCAACTTTTGTTTGTGATGTTGGAAATGCAGCACATTTCTAACAAGTGCTGTGCATAAACATATTTATAACAGCCAGATCTAATAGATTAATCATGTCATTTTCATGACTTTATGATCTACACATATAGATGCCATTTCACCTGATAGATGAGGACTTTGAAGTTGCGTCTCTTGAGCAGCTCAGACTCGTTGCTCTCCAGCTTTTTGATCTGGCCCGCCTGCTTCTCGAGGTTGCTGCGTACTGTCTTGACGTTGACGCTGACCTTGCGTACCTTCTCCAGCATTTTGTTGACAGTGTTGGCGGTGTCGATGTGATTCTTGGACAACTTAGACAGCTCCCCTTGGATGGTTGACACTGACTTCTCCATGGCTTCTTGCCGGGCCTCCAGTCCATTCTGAGTCTGCTGGATCTGGTCTACCACCCCGATAATCTTGTCGAGCAGAGACAGAATCATGACCCCATTCATCTGCGCTTCACTCTTCCCTCCAGAGCCAGTGGCCAGCACCGGATCGGTCGCCTCAGCAGGATCATCGTCATCTACTGCCGGCTCTGTGGCGGCACCCACCAGAGCGACCTCTTCATCATCGTAAGATACTTCTGCAAGGGCTCCATGCTCCTTCTTGACACCTGTATCAGCCATAGCTCTCAATTCCAAATACAAACTGCTTGCACGCTCACTACAGATAAAAATACCCTAGTGAAAAATAATCTAGAGGAGCCACGCTGCACTCAACTTAGTCCCTTATTCTCTTTCCTACCGCTCAGACAACTTTCTTTACCACTTGTTTCCCTCTTTGTAGTTTGCTTTACAGTTGAAATTCTCTTCACTCTCAGTCTTTCGGATTCAACTTTCTCTGTCTCTCTGTCTGCCTCTGCTCCGGGATGCCAGCCAGCCAAGGGGAGTAGGGCCTCTCACAGCTCAAGCATGTGTACCCTGAGTCAAATGCCTCTGCTCCCTGTGAAAGCACCCAGTCACAGATTTCCCTTCTCACACCCAGCCTCCACCCATAGCTCCCCCTGCTGCTGCGGCTCCACCCTATTCTGTCCCCAAGTACAAGGCAGAACTTCCAGACTCCACCTCTTGCAGTGACATATCAGTGCTCTCAGGGAAACGGGAAAGGTGAGTGCCACTAGGTGTGATATCAAAAAAAAAGAAACATTTGGTCAGCACGGGGAAATGTGACACAGTTGAAAGAGTTTTAAATCATAGCTACACTGAACAGAGTAAGTAAGTAAGTAACGTTTATATAGAATTTTTCAAGAACAAAAGTGCATCAAAAACAAAAGTGCAATTTAGGAAAAACTTAAGATACAACAATTTAAATGGTATAAACAGATAAAACTAAACCTAAACAAGCCTGCACACTCCCATTATTAACTGACTATTTCACTCCCAGTGAGTTCCACAAATTGCAAGCCACAGTCTCATAAGCAGTCTCCTTTGTCCTTAAGATGGACAACAAGCACTGATCAGCTGTTCTCAGAGACCAATGGATGTTGTAGTTCACTAATAGAGAGAGGTATAAATTGAACCCTCAACTTTATAGGGAGCCAATGTGAGGAGGACAGAGAAGCCACGAGTTAATATAATCCCTTCTATTTACATTCTCTCATAGTTTTGTTTGACCTCTGAAAATATTTAGACCTGCACTGCACAACATTGAGTTTAATCCTTGAAAAAACTAGAGTTGTCCTAACTTTATTCAAGTACTTAACATTGTGTCACCTGATCAGTTGAAGACAGCATTGTTAGAAACTGTATCAATAACTGATTTGTGGTGATATGAAGATAAGAAGAGTATTAGTCTCTTAAAATACTAAAAAAATTATAAAGCGAAATTGTTTGATTTCATTTCAGAATATTGTTACCATGTCGAGCCAAATGGAAAAGAATATCACAGCATTTATCGTATACTTATACTACTTGTTCTTTAATAATAATAATAATAATAATAATAATAATAATAACAATAATAATTCTTCATTGCTCTAGACGACAGAATACTTTCTTTATATGTGTGTGTGTGTGTGTGTTTCCTTAATTGTTTCACTTACCGCCTGAGACTAGTATTATGAAGAAACTCACTTAAACAAGAACCGATCGAGGCCCGTGGTACCGGGTACCGAGCCAGCACGTGCTTGCGGGCTTGCCCAAAATTAGAGGACTTTTTTTTGACAATTTTGGCGACTTAAACTTCGTCCTAAACGTTGTCTTTAATCAAAAAACACAAATACTGTTAACTTCAAATAATCATTTACTAACGTGGTTCACTTTCACTTCCCTCCAGTGGTTTCTGGGAGGAACAACAGCCCTACGCCACTGTTGCCATTTCACACGCAAATACGTAGTAGTACTTCCGGTTGGTTTGTTCAAAGTAAGAGCTGATATTTAGAGTCTGTGACCACCAGAGGTCAGGATGAAGTTAATACAAATGAGCCTTTCTCCTTTCATTTTCTGCTTGTATTATATATTGCTGAATATATTTTGTACACATATAAATATATATACTGCAATGACCTCAGGTATTTGAACTCTTCCACCTCCACTACCTCTACCCATTGTAGGTTCATTATTAGACCTGTCTCCCTCTCATTCACACACGTTTTCTATTTTACTATTCTGTAGTGACTTTCATTCTTCTTGCCTCCAGAGTTCCC
>VUQG01007251.1:8718-19615 GCA_015106755.1 Etia nguti
AAAAGAAAAGAAAAAAAAAAAAGATTTATTTTTTTTTTTTTTTTTGTTTTAAAAAAAAAAAAAAAAAAAAAGTGTCTGTGGGTGCAGTATAAGATGTGCTTTGAGTGTTAGGTGAGAGGAAAAAATAGTATTGTTAGATTATTTATATGAGTTGGCCAATATAACAAATAGCTGGGCAGCACAGTTAGTCAATGGAACA
The DNA here is from genome assembly GCA_015106755.1 of Etia nguti. Classification (NCBI taxonomy): domain Eukaryota; kingdom Metazoa; phylum Chordata; class Actinopteri; order Cichliformes; family Cichlidae; genus Etia; species Etia nguti. Next base: position 8,918 of record VUQG01007251.1, read on the forward strand.
AGAAGGTTCTAGGTCTGAACTTGTCCAAAGACAGACTTGTCAGGTTAACTGGTGATTCTAAAGTGACTGCTGGTGTATGGTAACAGTAAATTATCTGTCTCACTGTGTTAGCCTGTGAAAAATATTGATGACAGGGTCTGACAGCGTGAGAGAGATGAGCTAACGGTAAAGGAGCTAACGGAAATTCATCACACGATGATAAATTATCACAGGATGAATGTTAAACATCCGAGTCCGAGTTTTACTTGAAACAAAAAAGCTCTGAAGAAGTTTTTAAGTTATAAATTTAACTCACTTACAGTCAAAAGCACTAAAAAGAGAGTACGAGTAAAACCTCTGAAATGTATCCAGTGGTTGAAATTCTGTTTTCCTGGATGGAACTGGAAATTTGTGAAAGTTGGATTTTTCACATTAATGCCTAGACAGAGACAAAAAAAAGCAAATGTTGGTGTTTTTATCCACTTTTGAAAGATTGTTTCAGTTTTTTGCTGCACTGTGTTGTTTTTTCTTTGGTGTACACGCAAAATTTAAAATTACCAAGTGTATGTCTCTTTGATCTGTGACACTTCAAAATCTATTCAACTTTTTAGCAGAGTTGTGTGAAATATCAGTTAATAACTTGATGATTTTCCTTATTCCAGCGCATAATTTGCTCATGTTTCATTGACTGAGTTGGTCATTATTCACACAGATTTCTGGCTCAGTTAACTCACAACATAAAGTCTTGTCTGTTAGGCTAATCCTGCACTGTCTAAGACAAATGACTACTAACTGTACTCAACATAAGTATGTATTCTGTATACCTACCACACTGTCATGTGCCATAAATATGTACATTAACAAGAAATTATGCTCTGTTTTGCAAAGGTTACAGCAATTTGTAGTTCAAGCTAGCAAGGGAGCTGATGATTACATAAAGGAATGAAAAACACTGAAAGCCTCTGTATTGTATATGTGGGAGGTGAATCTGAGAGTACTTACCAGGTGACAGACAGGGAGACAGAAAACTGAGGGGAGGGGAAACACTGGAGGATAGCAGTGGACCACTCTAGAAAGAGAGGGGGAAAAAGCAAACGGGTCGGGGAGAGAAAAGAAATTAAGTCCAATTTGCAGATACGTGCTAACTTCATTATTCAGCTTCATCTCATACACTTACAATCATATTACGGATGATTGTGATGCCTTTAGGAAAGACACTGACAGAAAAAAAGATGTACACGAGTATGTTCCTACACAACTGTTCACACATACACAACGCACACACTGGGGTGTAATCACTAGCTCCCCAGTAATGTTCCTCATCCTATTTGGCAAGTGCAGAATTTTAATCATTCCTCTGGCTTCTGCTAAATAAACTTTTAATGGAAGGCGCTTCCCGTAAGAAAGGCTGCCTCTGTCAGAGAGATTGGTGGAAATGAGCTGGCAAATTAGACAAACGGCACCACCTCCACATCTGCTCTGCAGTAGCTTCTGAGAGGCAGGTATGTCAGTGAAAATAAAACAGAGTCTGCTAAAAGCTTAAAATGTAAATGTAAAGCACAGATTGGGTCAAAAGGTGCAGACAGAGAGGCAACGCGGATGAGTGAAACAAGAACCAAACTATAGATGGAAAGGAGAAGATAATCCCCCTTTTGGCAAGGCATCTTGTACCTCAGGCCTGAAGACAAGAAAAATTCCTCATCATTTCCTGTACTTAGGAGTGACCGTGATTCTGCTTGTGTCTCTCACATCACCATCACATCGCTAGAACAGGAACAGGCCAGTAATGGTTTCTTTATACAATCACTTTGCGAGATAAACTTTGCCAGATAAGTATAGACAGCAGAAGCTAGATTTCAACAAGTAAAGTGAGGGAAAGTTGCTGCTCTTAAGGTTGTATTTCCATCTGGGATTATGATTGCTTGTTGATGTGGAGATTTTTGAAAGCCCAATAAGAAATGTATTTTGTGACAGGTTCCTCTTGTGAGTTCCAGCTTTAAATACTGCAATTGTTGTCCAAATTAATTAGAGAAACTAACACAATATGGACTGTTTTTATATTTGGATAGAGGTCCTTTGCAGTCAATGACTGCCTTAAGTCTAGAACCAGTGGACATGACCAAATGCTGCATTTCCTCCTTTAAGATGATGAGGCTTTACGGCAGCCAACCTCAGTTACTGCTTGTCTGCTTTCAGTTTGCATACAATAACAGAAAAGATGCTGAGAAGAGACGAGGTGACTGACATGGCCACTGAAGAATATTTTATTGTTTAGCCTGAGAAACTCTTGATTTCTGCAGTATCCTTCGGGTCAATATCCATTTGCACTGTCTGATTAATTTTGCAGCATTTGGCTGAATCTGAGGAGAGAGTGTAGCACAATACATCCTGGTGCTTCTCTCAGAAGTCACATCATCAATAAACACTAGTGACCCAATGCCACTGGCAGCTATACAACCCCCCCCTCCCAAAAAAAAAAACCAGCGTTAAAGCTGAAATGCTGCACTTGAGTCACCTATTGACTGTTTGATTTAAAATCTACAGTGGTGATGTATGGAAGTACAACTGCAAAAACTGTGTTTTGTGCAACTTATTATTGACGTCACTCTACATATATACAACATTTTTACTACGTAAAAGTCGTCTCCAAAAAATCCCAGCATCAGTTGGGCCTTGCAAATAGCAGCCCATGTAACGAAGTTAATACAGAGCTTGGTGTTGATCTGGCACCATCTATTTTGAGTCATCTGCCTCCAATCCCTCTCTCCCCCTCTCCATGTAGATAGGCCTCTCCCACAGTCGCAGCTTATGTGGATCAAATATTCCACATGTCAAGTGGACTCACAGGACAAGAGCTGTTCACAGGCCTCTTCAGCCAGGATAGAGCATCAGCGGATACACCCTGTATCAAAAAAGCCATGACACATGTGCAGACACCAATATTCATGTTCTGCTAAGCAATTTAGTAAGAGCCCTATAAAAAGAACAGGTTAACAATACTTGGGTCCTGCTTTTTCACCAGGCCTCTTTTATCCATCAAAGTAAGAATGAACTGGCATAGGAAACATGTAAAATACTACTACTGCTGCTGTTACTAGGGATAATAATAAGTAGAAGAAAATAAGCGATGATGCTGCTGAGTGGACATAGATATTTTACACTTTCAGCAGACAAAGCTAACAAACTGGAACTCAATGGTGCTATCATGGAAACTCCAACCAGTAGCACAGCTAAAAGGGTTCAGTCATGAATACACAATATCAAACAAAAAATGGATGTTTCTTGCTACATCTCTTCTTTCTGTGCATCTGTGCGGACACACACACGTGTTTATTTTTAGTAGGTGCTATTCTAAGTAACATCCAGCCATGCGGTAATCATTCCTTTGATTAAAGCAACAGGTAAGAGGCTGCTAATCTCTCCCCTGCTTGTCACAGGATTTAAATGGTATAAACAGTGACAGCTGTGCAACCATCACTCAACAAATGACAGCTTTACAGGGGAAGCACACAGGGGTGCTGATTAAAACAACCACACTGCCAACCGCACACACTCCCGCAGGTATCACAGGATGGGATCTGGCCAGGGAAATGACATTACCGTGTTACCTGAAATAGCCTAATCTGAAAATAATACGCCATTATCTACACATACAAGCTTACACCAAAATGCCTCACAGAAACTGGCCTGGAAGTGAAGAGGATGACAGTTCAAGTACTAACAGCATATGTCCCCGCCTCAGGAAATCGACCCAACCCAAAGGCTTAGGCAGCTCTCTGTGGGACACGCTGTTGACTGTTTTGCTGCCATGAGCAGCACCTGTCAGGGCACTGAGATGATAATTCTCATTTTGTCCCCGATTGCAACTATGTTGAAAGTAACTCTGAAGGGACATTAAATAACATCAGCTCTGCAAATGACCAAAGGAGGACTCTGAGAAATCCCTCCCCCTGTTTTTACGTGCAGGTGTGTCATGCAGGATAGTGGGTTTTCTCAGAGGACTAAAGTAGGAATACCAGACTGAAAACTGAGGGACAGAAAGCTTGACAAACATTAACACTAAAGTTAAATTTCACCCTTCACACATCACCATTTCATTATAAAAGCTCACACCAGTCTACTGTCTGTAATGCAATTGGGAAGGTGCCATCAGGAGCTAGTTGGCTGATAAGTGACTGATATCTCCTACATTTACAAATTTATGCATTTCACATAATTTTTTTGCATAAAAACCAAAGCGTAAAAAGGACATTTTTCAGTTTTATGGGGATTATGTCTTTATGTCACTGTAAGGTTTCCAGTTGAGGCTCCTGGAAGTTACTAAATCCCCAGTTTCCAGTTTCTGAAAATAACATGACTTAATGTTACAGACATGAGTCTGTTAGTAGTTGTTTTTAGACTTTATTTTAAAATGCCAAGAACTTGTCATTAAGACTTTTGTTGTGTCTAGAATCCCATATCTCTGGACTCAGAGTTTCTATTATGTGCATTATTTTAGCTACATGAAGTACACTACAAATATCTGGATGGTGTATTCATAACTATCAAGATGTAGAGTGTGAAATAAACTAATTAACTTTTGGTATACAGGCCTTCATCTATCAACACACCAAATCTTTTCTAGTGGTATTCCACTAATAGGAGCCTTCCAAATATGGTGTTTATCCAAACCCTAGGGTGAAAAGTGGAAAATTCCAACAGTAAATTCCAACAGTAAAATTCCAGCCAGGATATTTAATAGCCTGTAATTTATAAATCCAATAAAGTTTCTTTTTTATTTAAGAACTCCTTTGTCTATTATCTCTTGTATTGTATTGTAGTATAGAAGGTTTACTGTTATGAAACTCCAGGTAGTGAATAGCCACTAGCTAGTTAAATGTTACCGGTGCATGTTACTGCTGCTAGCAGACAAAACAAAACTACCTGTTGAAAGTAACACACTACCCAAAGAAGTACCTGTTGTACGAATGGAAGTATTCAAATTAAGTATAATGTTTGTGTCTCCTCTCACCTTTGCTCTGCGGTGGTGACTCTAGACCCCAGAACATAGCTTTTTTTTTTTTAACCTTTTACAGTCCACAAGAACTTTTAAGTAGGACCTTTAGGTATGCAGTACCTATTAAGAATCAGTTTCACTAACTGTGGTTAATTAGTAACGTTTATGAAAGACCAACATTTAAAAATCAAGATCCGAAATCATGAACCTCTGAACGATTCAGACATGTGGAGCTCTTCTGATTGGTTCTTGCCACAGCAACAAAAACATAGGGAAAAAACGAATCAAAATACTTCTATACTGCAAGGAATAGTGACAGTAAAGTTGTGCAGTATACCATTCAACACCGTTGGTATGAACAGCATAAACACCAGCCTAATTTTTTATATGACTAAAACTTACAAATTACATTTATTTAGTGACAAACCTGCAAACATCAGTAAAACTGTGAAGAAAACTAAAAGAAATGCATCTCTCTAGATACCTCAAGTCTTCGTCAATTCAACACCAAGTCACACACATCAAAACACTGTAGCAAATATTGACCTTTTTACTTACTTAACAGCACAATTTAAAAAGCAAACAGAGTAAACAACAGTTGTATAACAATGACTCCGTAAGAACTGGTGTTGCTTAACCGGCTTTAAAATGTCAAAACTCTAACACAACTTAATTTGATGCAACCAAAATGTACATCCACTTTAGTGATAGTGCCGGAAGACCTCTCCGATGAATATGCTACTCTCTGCAACCTTTGAAAACGGGGACACGGACTTGTATTGTAGTGTGGAAAGGGTTAAAATATAAAGACTTGAACTCAATACTATCACCATTCATTGGAACTTAGGTTCAATTCCTGCTAACACTGCAGGATAAACAAAATGAGTCATGCCAGGAGTGGTGCTAGAAGCTCTCTAAACTATTTATGAGGTTTTTTGTTTTTCATCTTCTTTTTTCTCCCAATAGATTCATGTACTACAATCCATCGGAAAGACCCACACAGGCGTGAATGGAATAAATACCCTGAAACATCACTCTTTTTACTGTCTTCACAGTAGAACGTGCGTGAAATTGAAATAGGAGGTAAAGACAAAAAGGGCGGCATCCTGAGAGCAGCAGAGAACAATGGAGGAAGGGAGAAAGGCAAGCAGACAAAGACAAAGCTGCACAGGCACCAAAACATTTCACATACACTTTGACTTTTCAATTTTATTTTTTCTGTGTGATGCTGTCAGAAGCCAGCTCCCTGAGGGCCAAAGAGAGTAGAGAGTAGAGAGAGAGAGAGAGAGAGAGAGAGAGAGAGAGAGAGAGAGAGAGAGAGAGAGAGAGAGAGAGAGAGAGAGAGAGAGAATATGATGGACGACTGTCTTTAACAAGGAAAAAATGAGGTCTGAGTCTCTCTGCGCACACCAGACACAAACGGAGAGCACTTCTCCCCTTCCGCCATTGTGCAGGCTAATTAGTAGATTTTATTAGCATGGACCAATGGTAGGAAACCATTCAACCTCAGCTAATAGCTCAGCTATTACACAGCATAATTGTGCTGCTATGACATGAAATACTGTAGGGATTAAGTTTCAGACCAGGAATCTATAACACTGCAGTCATCCATCTGTCTAATGTTATATAATACAGGTTCATTGTAAAAAATCATTCAAAAATGAAAATAATCTCTCTCCACATGAGTGCTTTTGACATTTTCAAAGAAGTGTCTGTTCACCCTAAAACGCACGTCCTTCACAAACAGAGGTTATGCTCATGCAGGTGTAAGAAGGTAGCAGAGGACTAGCTGATTAGCTGTAGAGCCACATGATAGAGACAAGTGAATGTGAATATCTGATTCATGTCTTCTAAAGGTTTTTCTATAAAATCATCTCAACAATATAAATTGTGTCTTTGAAGGAGTTTAAAAAGGCAAAATGGTTAGAGAAGTTATTGGTAAAAAATAAAAATAAAAACCAAAAACATTTATGCATTTATGAACAAAGCTTAAGCAGTTTTAACTTCAAAGACTCTCCTAAATACATTTTTAAAAATCCAGTCTTGGTGTGCCACCCATGTATACTTGTGTGTATTTTAGAATTTTTTACTTTTTTCCTCTGTCCAACATAATGGTGCAAAGGACTGGGTGGTTCCTTTGTTCTTATTTTCAAAGTTGTGCCGCTACACTGCTCTCACCAAAGCTGCGTACTTAGTTGCTAAGATATGGTGGATGCTTTGGTCATTAAAGTCTGCATAGCTGAGAGAGTCACTAGAGTGGCAGCTGATTATTGCTCCTGTACATATACAAGTCTGTGTATACCTGCAGACACACATGCATACAAAGCAGTAATTCACACATAATGTTTGGCAACTGGTATTTGAAAAAGGGTGTACTGTTAGAAGAGATTGGTGAGAGGCAAAAATGACAAGAAGAAAGAGAACGTGGCCCTCTCTGATGTTGCAGGTTGTGATGATCATGTTTTTGCTCATAGCTTTAAAAATAATTTCAATATTTTTTTTAACTTTGACCCCATTTTCACCTGTAGGCACTATAAGCAGCAAACACCTGCATGAAAGAAAAGGTTCTTGTTTTTCCATGATCCTAAAGCAAGGCAAACCAGAGTCATTTTATACAAACATATACTTTGCTTTTTCACTCTTCTACAGCTTGAGAAGCTATCTAATGCTTCAAGTCAAGCCAAACATAACAATATGAAACATGTGCTGCTAATGGAGTGTGAAAAGCTAATGATTTGAGTCTGCCACATATTATTGGTCCCATTCTCATTTTCAGGTCAAACATGGCTGAATTCAGCAAAGATGGTGCCACTTTTTCTTTTTTACCAGAAAGCGTTTTGTATTTGATGGCCTATGCGTTACTACAGCGGCTGAATCACAGAGCCAAAATGGTAACAGATGATTTTAAATTTTTTGTGTTATGCAACAGTGAGGACGAACAAGGACACGAAGTCCCTGGCACTTTACAAAACGTATTACCCTTCCATTTATTTGTTCTTCTTGTTAGTGGTGGAGTCTGCCAACCCTGTGTTGGACTCATATTGCCTATTAACACACAAAGGATTGACAGGAGATGATGAATGCATGTCATCCCACATGAACGTTTATAATTTGACCTCACTCATATTAGCCTGACCGTCTACTGTACACTCTAACACAGCTGCATTGGGGTTGTATTATATTTTAGTCCTAATATCAATCAGACAACTGCTTCTAGTTCACATTAAAAACACTTCAATGACACAATGCTGGGTGCCTTTGACTGTGAGGAAGACATGGCAAATTGCATTTCCTACAGCGGATGAAATGGACTACACTCACTCATCAAAAATCATCACCAAAAAAAAGATAATTATTTTTCATTAAAGAACAAACAGAGCAGCCAGAGTAAGCTATTAGGTTAAGATCTGATCTCTGCAACTCCAACTCCTCAACACAGTAACCAATATGCTCTCAGTTGCTGAGCAGAAAACACTTCGCACTCTGTGTAGCATGAAATCTGATTAAATCTGCAGTTATTTTCCACTGATAATACAAACGACAACATAGGGTTTTTAGCTGTAAAATCACACAGTAGTAAAGAGTTAAGCATGGTGACTGCATTTTGAGTAATCTGAATGTTTGTTCATGCTTTAAGCTGTTGAGGAGAGCAAATTGATGGGAACCTAAGTATAACCTTGTGTAATAATAAACAACATGTCCACAGATTGATGTAACAGGATGTTTGACCTCATTAGATTGTCATCTTGACTTCTGCAGAAAAGTGACTTGAACCAAAAATTACAAATAAAATTACAGGTACATTTGCATAATGAGGTGCATGTCTGGAAGAGGCTTTTAATTCAAGGCCTTAGGTGAAAGTAATCATTGCTTTCAGTGCTGCAGTGAAACCGCTCATACAGTTTTCTTCTCATTGTTAATTCAAACTCTAGCAAGTTGACTAAATAATAACAGGAGCTTCATAAACAAAAGGAGTTTGTGTGTGCTTACTGAGCCAAGAAAAATAACATTTTGGAAGAAACCACTGTCAGTGAAACACACAACTATTGTGTTCTGTGTTTGATGTTCAGTCTCTTTTTCTAGTTTTATTTATTTATAGTACTGTGCAATGCAAGTATTGAGCCACCCCTCATTTATTTAGATTTTGCTAGAAAATGGGAAATGGGTTTAGCAATTGACTGAAAGATGAAAACAGACATGGAAATACAGTGTATAGGGCAAAATATATGTAAGAGTTTAAACAATTCCAACAAGCTTGAAAGACTCTAAACTCTTTTAGGCAGCTTTCTTGTAATGTTTTTAAGCAGTCTTCAGGAATCGTTCTCCAGGCTTCTTGAAGGACATTCAAAGCTCTTCTTTGGATGTTTTGTTCTGTCATGATGATCCCACACTGCTTCAATAATGTTGAGGTCCGGGCTCTGGGGAGGCCAATCCATGACTGATACTGTTCCGTTGTGTGTTTTTCTATCCAGATATGTTTTTACTGCACTGACAGTTTGTTTGGGATCATTGTCATGCTGAAAAATAAAGTCAGTGTTAATCAGATGCTTTCCAGATGGTATTACATAGCGGATCAAAATGTGACAGTACTACTCTGCATTTATAATTCCATTAATTTTTTTTTAAAAATCCCCCAAGCTAAAATGCAGCCCCAAACCATGACAGAGCCTCCACCGTGTTTCATAGATGGCTGGAGACACACAGCCATCTAAAGGTTAGGTTCTTTGCCAAGTTGACTTTTACATGTAGACAAAATACTGGTTCACCCCTCGAGTTAGGTGACTTTTTTATGCTTAACAGTTTTTTTATGCTAAAGGCAGTGTTAAGTATCTTAAACAAAATATTCCTCTAAAAATGGTCAGGTACAAGGACTGGACTGAAAATGAGTAAATGAGCAGCCGATGTCCTAAAACTAAACTTTGGAAAACTATTGCTCAAGACCACTTTAAAGAAATTAACAGAAACTCTGGCTCCTTGGAAGCAAAACATAAGGAAATGAGAGGTGGCTCGAGAAATTGGCGCAGTACTGTCTTACTTTGTCATTGCTTTTAAAAGAACATGAATGTATAATGCAAAAACATGCAACAGGTGAGCCTTAGAAGGCACTACTAGGACATGGAGACAAAGCTTGTTGAAGCTCTAGAGATGGTCTTCCGCAAGTAAACGCCTTCATAATTCAGCAAGTGCTAGGACCAATCGTAGATACATGTACTGTATATGCATGTGAACGTATTATGTAATATATAATATACAATTTCCTATCTAGTAAATATATACAGCATATAGAATTTTCTAGTCTATGTCATGTGCTATAATAGCGTCACTTAAGGAAAATGTCTGAGCATTTTTCACTGGAAAATTTACATCTGTCGTCTTACGATGTGCTTTGTGACACTTTTCTAAACTTCACATTGCTTCTACAGTTTGTTATGATAGCCATCTAAAGGATTTATGTGCTAAGGACAGAGGTTTGTTTAAATGACATCCAAGAAGTGGCTGATGAAAAATGCACGAGGCTCTTTGACAAATTTCTGCCAGTGCTTGGAAAGCCATGTGAAGGGAACTATTCGCCTATTAAACCATGTGTTTATACTCCGCCTAAAATCTGTTTGTTTCCCTGCTTGCACTTTTCAGTTTATGAGTTACAAACTCCAAAGAGAGCCTCCCCCCCCAAAAAAAAAAAAAAAAAAAAAAAAAAAAAAACAAAAAAACCCCAACTATTT
>VUQG01007251.1:28013-66387 GCA_015106755.1 Etia nguti
TGCTTGTCCCCCCCCCCCCCCCACACACTCACACACACACACACACACACACACGCTATTCCTGAACAAATATCACTCTGCCTCAGGGGTGTAACGGATAAAACTGGTTTTGGAAATGAAAATGAAAAACCTGCTGAGTTTCGGCTGTCATTTGCTCTGCTTTCAAGGAAAACTGCTGATTACATCTTCCCCTATCAAAAATAGATTGTTTAAAATCCAAAGATCAAACTGTGAATGATTTCACACACAAATGATGAAATCTGATCACCCATGCAACCTTTTTTTAATGATACTTTATCACCTTTGTGCTAATTGATTAAACGCTGGCATTACGGACACACTATAAACACTGTTTTCTATTTGGCGTGACGGTGAATCAATGACACCTTGCAAAGCTGGGATGGATGCATGCATGGCAAGCTGCAGCTACCAGACTAGCAGCAAACAGTCTGGGGATGCACCAGTTCTGCATGTTAAATTGACATTATCCTAGAAATCTCACAGGGCATTAAGCTCCAAATATGTAGTGCAATAAACTAAAAAGCACGCACTAGAGTAAATGCAAGAAATAAAATCTCGGGTTTGTGGGTTGACTTTTATGGCCACTGTGCAGCGTGCACTGTGCTTGTCATCGGCCGGCTGGCTTCTGCACTGTCCCGCTACAGCTAGCTCCACTGGCTAGCCTTACAGCCGGTGGAAACGTCAATAAGCCTCGCATTTCATCAAGTTTTCAAGCCGCGGCGGCTCTCTGCCGTGCCGTATTCACCTAGCAGAGAGGTCACCGAGCAAAGCCGGAGTGAATTGGACAATAAAAATCAAAAGGTCTATTTAAATGCGTCTGCCTAGCTAGCTAGCAAATGCTATTGCTTCCAGCTGTGTGTGTATGTGTGTGTGTGACAGAGTGAGGCAGAGAGAGGATGTCTGACTGATGAGAGCAGGATTTGGAGAGTGCCGCTGAGAGCTAGCGTGATGGAGTTTTAATGAAGGGTCCAGTGTCCGTCTGGCAGCAAAACAAACACATTAAATTGAACTCAGTCTGGCGCACATTTAACGGAGCAGCCCTTAACCCAAGACACGGTAAACTCTGACTGTTCTCTCGGCGGCATTCAGAAAGCTTTATGTGTGTTTCTTACGTGGTTTCGCGGTTGGAGATGGAGAGGGGGGTTAATCCGACGTCGGAGAGAAAATGATGCTGTGCACGGTCCGGGTAGGGATTTTCTGTCTCTGTCTCCGCCTGTCTGCGTGTCTTCCAGCTGCTGCTGCTGCTGCTCTATCCCGTCTCCCTCCGACTGTCTACTCTGCCTCCCTCCCGCCAGAGTGTCCCGGTGTTCTTGTACCACTCGCCCTCCAGTGGAGAATGAACGGTGCTGATGCGCGCTGATTAGGAACCCCTCTTCAGACGGGCAGCCCTCCCAATCCCCTCCCACACCCACCACTACACGCTGCACTCACACCTAACGTGCCTGCGCGTGAATGGGTGTGTGCGTGCGTGCGTGCCCGAGCGCGCGGTGGCGTGCGTGTAAATGAGTGAATGAGTGTGCCTTGGGTTAACGGAGTGAGTCATCCAGTAGAACCAGATCCAGCTCCGCCCCCGTTTTCTAACAGCTGACTACTGTAGCTGCCATGCGTTGATAAAGACAAACAGTGCCTCCCCCTCCTCCCTTTGTAAAGTCACAGTGATGCTGGCCTGCTTCCCCTAAAGACACAACAGCAACTTTATGACACTTAGTTTTATTAATGGCACCACTTTCATGTACCATAACAATCTTTTTTAAGATATATTTTTAGCTTTACATAAACTATGAATCACTATGAATAAATAATAAATATGTTTGCAGTCTAATACACTGTAACGCTGTTCTCTAGCTATCATCCACTATTCATTTTCACACCAGATCCTGCTGAACTACTTCGTGGTTAATGCTATTGTTCTTTTTAAAAATCCATATTTTTATAGCTTTAACTTAGTCTTTTGAACATCTATGGAGCTGCAAACCAAATTTCTTTGCACTGCATTATGTAAGCTATGGAAATGGCAATAGACTGTATAAAAACAAATTCAGTCACATGAGAACGAAGCTCTCAGGGCATTTTTCTTGATTTAATTTTTACATGTTTGTTAATATATTTTGGTTTTAAACAGCTGCAAGCATGCACATAAAAAAATATTGCTAGTGTGCACAAGATACGCTCCTTGGACAGCTTTATTTGAGATGTCATGACTTGCAGTGCTTAGTATGGAGGTAATGCAGCTCTAAAACTATAATGTGTATGATTTCTGTAAAAGGGTTCCTATTGTGTTGTTCTTTATTTTCCATCATGTTTATGTATATAATGTGCTGCAATGGTAAATGGTCATATTAAACATGGCCAAAGTCTAAAATAATGAGCTCAGAATATAGATGTATGTCAGCGATCCCAGGGGGCCAAAAGTTGAGGCTTCAAACTGCTCTATACCCTCCATTTCACAAAGTGTTTTCTGTGCTTTGCTCTGTATGATGTCAAGGAAGAGGGGATGGGCTTAATATGATCACTTCAGACACACAGCTCTGACTGTAAACACAGAAGCCCCATCCACCTGTTATTTAAATCCTCTGTTTACAAGCAGCAGCCAATACTTAAATGAAGATGTGAAGAGGGTAACCGAAGACAATATCAATAAGTTTATTTCTCCAAGTTTAGGAAAGCTACCGGAGACTTTCGGTAGCTTTCAGAGAATTATTTCTGCCTCCAAGGACCCATTAAGTCGACACTGTTTTCAAAATTAATTATTGTATGACAATCTGTTTCCTAAATGGTACAAAAGCAACTACAGTCACTCCATCCTTAGAGGAAAAAGTAGTCTGCAGTCTCTGAACTTCAGAGACTAAATGGGCCAAAAATGATGACAGAAGTATAGTGAGGAAAACCCTGCAAACCAAGGGCACTGTGTCTTTCCTCGTCTCTCTAAAGAGGACATTTTTAGGTTTTAGGACATGGTCTGATAGTTTAAATAGTGGTACGGATAATATTAGAGTTACAATCCGAATTTGATCCAGCCTAGATTAAGGTGAGATTCAGTGTTAACATTACATTCATAGCTTTGGGATTAAGGTTGGATTATGATAGTTGAGGGAAAGTGGAGAGAGCTAAGATTATATTTGGGGGCCAAGGAGTGGAGGCAGTCAGTGATCAGCATTTCACTCGCTCACTCATTCATTCACATCAGTGTCTGCTTGTGTTTTTGTGCCTGTGTAACTATGTATGTGTGTGTGTTTGTGTGTGAATGAGTGAGAGAGAGAGCTCAGTGTACCTTAGCCAGCATCCTGCGGTCTTCTCCTCTCTGTCCTGGTGTTACAGGACACCTCCTCCTCCTCCTCCTCTTCGTCCCCGCAGCAGATGGACAGACGCACAGCGATATTATTCCTGGGAGTTTGGAGGGGCGTCTCTGTTTTTATAACCCAGAGAATCTTATTAAAAAGCTGCTCTCCTTCTGTCCTGAACTCGAGGTTAATTAGCTCACTTCCTAGTTGCTGACATGCACAGAGGCCTCTGAATGGTCACAGTGGTGGTTATGGACGACTAGGCTTGTCTTATCTCTGGCTGCCTGTGGGGATTCTGCTGTGGAGCTGAGACTAAGAAGGGCACAGTGTTTATGTAGTGTGGAAAACACACACACTGGCAGCACGCACAAATGTAATAGAGACAGCCGAAAAGTCACCCACACAAGCACACTGACACAGTGAGCACAGACGTACACAGACTCACACGGGAGACTCCACCAACGCTCACACAATGTGTAACAAGGTTTTTTTGTTTTGTTTTGGGGTTTTTTTGTAAATGTGCTAAAGATGAAAAAAAATGTGTTACCACTGGACATTCAGGAAATGGAGTGATTAGATATTACTGCAGTTGCATCCAAGTGCAAACAATAACAATCCTGCCCATAGGTCTACGGATGCAGCCTAAGATTCCTTTGACTTTTGAGGCAGAGGAAAAGTCAAACTGCATGGGTGTTGATCCAAACATGGCTATGGACATCTACATGCATGCACCCCTACTATGCATGTTTTTGCATAATAGTTCTGTATGACTTGTCCTGTTATCCAGCCATGGCAGGTTTTCTGTTAGGGTTACTTCAGAGATGTTCCTAAACTGGGGGTACCCCCACTGCCAAAAACGTCCTGTTTTGTAGACGCTGCTTCTTAGATAGTGCAGAACATAAACTGTACATAAAAGATTGCCTTAAACCTGCATTATTTCAAATGGCCAGCAGGTGGCGACTGCTCTTATTGCAGTGTTTGAGAAAATGACCCTACTGTTCAGTTGATCTGTGATCGGGATGTTTATTTTGCAATTTATGGCCACACGTAGAGTAAAATACACAACAGAGCAGGGTATGCTTTAGGGCGAGCTAGCTAGAACTCAACTTGTTTTGCTCAAAATTGTAAATAGCAACAGCTATAATGATCAAGCCATGGCTTCAAGGAAGGTTCAAAAACAAGTGCTTAATGTCACTGTGGATATGCCCATTTTTTTTAACCTGTAGCATCAGGTACCTGATAACGGTCACTGCCTACCACAACAACCATGGTCTCTCTGAGTAGCACTGAGCAAGGCTGTCTTGTAAAGTATTTTCCATGTAGAACAGAAGAAAAAGACTTTATTAGTTCTTATTTCAATTGTGACATAATCAATACCAGATTTCTAATAAAAATTTGAGTTTATTGTCTCGAAGGAGGTAAATTGCAGCCAATTTCATTACAATGCCATTAATAGGAAGTGAACATTCTATTTATAGGCAGGCTGTGTTGTTACCTGGGAGATAACAGGAAGCAGGTCATCAAGGCTTCCCCTGCCTGCCCACGACCTTGAGTGTGACAACCCCACCAGCCTACAGTACACAAATACCCATCACAGATGCTTCCAAACACACTCTGTAACTGGGTTTCGGACACTGCTTTATACGTGGCCTGCTTCCTTTTTTAAAAAAGCAGTGACACCATTAAGCTGTTTCCAACAGTTCTTTTTTGCCTTTGCTGAGTTACGGACTGTGGGTTCAAGATACTTCAAGACAAAATAGTAACTACCGGGAACGCCCCCCCCCCCAAAACACCAACAACAAGTCAGGATTGGTTTCACCACTGAAACCAGAAAGGATCAATATAATGTATGTAACTGTAACATATTACATACATAGACATGAAATCTGTAAGATGTAAAAATAAAAAAACAAACCAACACAATATTAAGTTGAGCACAACAAATCAAAAGACACACAACTCCACTCCAGCAAAGTACAATAATAGCCACATTTATTGTAATTACAAGCAAGTTCCCTTTACACTAGATTTTTTTTTCTCAGCTTCATGTTTTAACCTTTGTGTCATACGTACATTTACATTTCCAGAGTGCATACACTGATGAGAAGGGGGGGGGGGTTGTCTGTTAAATAAAGTGGTTCAAGACATAAAAGAAAACAAAAAAGGTCTCTCTTGCCTTTATGAGACACATGTTAAATACTTCTCATCACAAGCATTACTCAGTAGTGGTACTGTACTAAAAAGTGCACACGGTCTATTCAATACCAGACAGCTTCATATATTATTATATAATGGCAATTTTAACAATGATGCATTTCACACATTCAACATCAAACAAGGCAAACCCATTCAAAAGGCACAGGACTCTCACATCGATATCATCTTTAAAAAAAAAAAGGAAAAAAAAGGTGTTTGTACTTACATGTCAGGCAATCCTTTACTTTCAACTCTTTTTCTAAAAGGAAAATCAGCTGAAATATGATTCGATATCAAATGACACACCCATGGTGGCACTGGACGGAAGAAAGTTTAAAAAAAAACGTAATGAATTAGCACAGTTCACATGTTACAGGGGGGAGGAGTCCAGTTATTCATAGGTTAATGTTAACGCTGGTGTTCTGCAGATATAAACTGAGCACCTGATTGAAAATAATGCAACCATTTCCCCACAATTTCCCCGCTTTACACTCCAATCGTGGGTAAATAATAATAATAATAATGATGACAATGCCAGAGGGGGACGTATTTTCTGTGGGCATTCTTTGTGTGTATTGTGCACACAAGGTTTCCCAGTAAGTACAAAGGGAACCAGTTAAGAGGAAGGCCGCTTCAACAAACTACAGCAGGATCCTCTTCTGTTTGAATGTCCTGGTTTGTTTTAGTCAAGGGGGCAAAGGTAAAGAACACAATGAGCAATCTGTCAGCAGGAGCCGGCTACTGTTGAATCTAGAGAACAGGGTGTGTCATTACTTACTTTAGTCCTGTTCAGCTTATTCCCCAGTGATGCATCAAGCCACACTGGGCCCACTGTTTTGCAGGTTAAGTTTAAATGTTTCAGAGAAAATAGATTTACATTAATAAACATCTCTGCTACAGAGCTACTTGTTAACATTTACAGTTGTTCAAATACATGCAGACACTGTACAAATAAATGTTCCCTTCTTGTCCTCTTTGGACAGAATCGTCCACAAACTTGTTAAAAAAAAGCAAAAAAAACTGAGGCAGAACAAAGAAAGAATGGCAGATCATTTTTTTAAGAATATTACCAAATTTCACAAAACCCCCCCAAAAGAAATTATTTTTAAAAAAAAAAAAGGAAGAAATTAGCAGCAACGCATTGGCTAGTTCTGTGAGAACAAGCTCAAGAACCAGCAAGCCACCAGTGCCTCTGGGTTAAAGTAAGAGAGGGTTTAGTGAGCCTTCAGTGCAAATATGTAAGGGTGAATTTAAATTTTATAGAGACGGAAGCTTTAAAAGGCTGGATATATAATGATTTCTTTACAGTACACTCCATTTAAAATCCACTGTGAAGTGAATTCCAACCCTTGGCACCACATGCCTCTCTGATCAACACTACTGCAAACATCATGATAATAAAAATAATAAAAAGAAACTACTCTCTCTCTGTGCAATAGTTCAAGTAAGTTATTTCCTGCAAATAGTTAGTGTTTCGTAACACGTCCTGTGGCCGTACCGAAAGAGACGACAACGTACAGGTAACATACAAATACACAAAAGGTTATTATTTACATGAAAAACAGGTGTCTGGACAAGACTGCACTCTACGCAGAGAGGACCGCTACTCACCAATTCAGGCTCAGATTTGACCTAATCCTCCCATTGGTTACAATTAGGACCAAAGTAGCAGTCTCATCCTAGAATCTGTGGCCATAACCACATCCACCAGTCAGTGTCCCAAAGGTCCAAGGTTAAATATCTAGAGCGGGGTTTCGTAGACTCGTTCCGACGACCCCTCCTCCATGTCGTCCTCTGACTGCGACGCCTTATGGTTCAGCTTCTCTGCTGTCGACGAGGAAACAAGGTTTCCATGGATGCTGTCGTCGCTCAGCTTGGCCTTGCTGCTGTCCTGAACAAACTCTTGGATTTCCACAGGTAGCCGGCGAAATTTGTCCTGGTACTCCTGGTCCAGATCGCTCTGTAACTGCAGAGGAAGAAAATCAAGCATCAACCAAGAATCCCTGAATGAAGAAAAAGAATTTTAATGGCGCTCACAAGGAGTGTTGCCAATTTTGCCCAGTCAGAAAACAGCTCAGGCTGTGTCAGTGTGGTCAAACAACGAATTCTGGTAAATGGACTGGTTCTTATATAGCCCTTTACACATCTTGCCAACTTGTTTTTTCCACGTGCTAAGTGCAGGGTAGATAACAATTATCAACAATGTAGTGTTCAGTATCTTGCTAGGGGGTGTGACATTTTTGCCGATGAATACAAACCACTACCCGGGTCTGACCTGCGGCTCATACTGTGTGTCTTTGCCTTCTCTCTCCACACTTCCTGTCTATCTGCACTGCTCTGCTATCAAATAAAGGCAAAAATAATCTTTAAAAAAACAACAGAGACATATTATTACTGCTGAACATGAAAAAGGAATATATAATGCTGATTTCTGGCTTCTTTTTTTATGCACTCTACCAGAACAGCTTTGCATGATTCGATTATTTACCTCATCCTGTGTCTGAAATAAGCCAACATATTTCCAGTCTTCCTTTCAGGCCACCTTGCCTCTTATCTGTCAGCCCTGACCAACAGGAGGTTTGATCAGCAGGTGGATGGGATTGCTTTGCCTGAGATGACCATATCAGGGACATTCTCTTACTGACATCATACAGGGCTAAGAGTGGAAGAAGCTGTCTGAACCCAAGTGTTTAGAGCAGTCTGAATCTTGAGCTTTTAGCTCAAAGGGATTACTTTGAAACTTTGACCACATTTAACTTGAAAGACCACCACACTATATTACTGAAAATAAGAAGAATAATAGGTCTCTCTTAAAGTTTCTGGAGATGTCACAAAATGGAAGGAGTCTGTTTCTTTATCTTTTAATAAATTTTCAGTAGAGATTCATTAACTTTCTGTCTTTCCTGTTTGGTGTACAGTGGAGATTTTTTTTGACCTACCTGTCTGGAAATGCTGCAGATCACGGTTAGGGTGAACCAAACAGTAACGTTGTGGGACCAAAACAATGAGCTGGATGAGCTGAGGGGAAGTGCAGAGTTGCATAACAATTCTCTGCGGGGTTATCAGTATGAGCGACCTCATTAGAGCACCTTTAAAGTTTTCACCCTTTACAGCAACCTTAACAATCAGTGTCTACACTGTATTGTAAGCGCTTGGGTACAGTAGGTGCTGCAGTTATTTCCATGCCTCTTATCTAAAGACTATAATAACATGAATCATGCCTATTTCCATAACACAGCCTGAACAAAAAGGCTCGATGCTGAACATCAGATAGGGACCGTGACATTCTGCACTGAATAGGCACCTTGATCTGCTGAGGCAGACCAGGATCCCTACAATATCCATGTACTGTATCCGCCCTCCCCTCACTGAGAAACAGAAAGGAGAAGCTGTTTTCTCCGAGGCATAGACGCCCCCAATGATTACAGATGACAAGATTGTATTCATGTCATTGCGAGCCAATAATTGCTGTAATGCTGATTTCTGTTTAACTACTCGGCTGGCTCCCATGGGAGAGCAGTAATTAAAAGAAAAGCTGCTAAGATGAATGGTGTCAAAGTCTCACAGCTCGGTACAGTCACATCAGCATAATGCAAGATCGAAAGTACCTGAGTCCCACGAAGAGTTAGCAGGGATCAATATCTTGTCTTAGAGATATTGGTCCCAGCTGTTAAGTGAATGAGGGGCCCCACTACAGACTGACAGCATCCAGCATCTAACTAAAAAAAATAAAAATGCACAACATCTCCCCTGAATGAATGGAAGCAAATATTGCTGCGACAAAACTCTGAGAGATATATTCATCTTGCAGGAACTTCAGGCAGAATGAACTGCTGAACACAAAGCCGTACTCTCCTGTGATGGATTCACCTGCAGTACACCCCTCCACCCCCCTTTCCCCCCAATCCCCAGACATACAGTCATTATAGCGGCGACCAGAAAATTCACAGCTGGCAAACTGCACCCCTGAATATCTGAAAAAATATTTGCAAGAATAGCCAAGAATGGGAGAGACGGAGAGAGCAGAGGAGTCCGAATGAAGGTCAAGGACTCCCATGCATCTCTTGACTTCACAATTTTCTGCCCTGTCCACTTCACGAGATGGCACATCTATTTCATTTGAGAGCCCTTCATAGCTAAATGAGAAAACCTGATTGTTATAAAGTGCTCGCCTTCACACCGCTTTGAAGCATCGCCATAATATAAATTAAATTGATATGATTTTGTTTAGACTCTGGATGGGTATCACACCTAACTATGGGCACCGATTTTGGGAGCAATCTTTAAATTTTGAGACTGAAAATGTGAAAAAAATTTTTTTACACCTACTCTAATTTAGACAACACATTAAATGGTAAAAGTTGCAAACAAAGCTGCCTGCTGCAAACGTGAAGCTTACTGCAGTGCCCCGTGCCTACGCGCTTTGCTGTGTAAATTAAGTTGCAGAAATAGATGTCTGGTATTCAGTAGTAATAGCTCACTTTCTCAGTCTGCTGCCAGGTTATCTAAACTTAGGGTTATCTAATTTTAGGGGCGGATTTTCACCTGTCACGGTGCGCATCTCCACTGAAATTCACAGACCGATGATGCTCAATACAACGCCATAGAAACCACTTTTTTCTCTCCATTTAGTTGAAATGATCGTTGTTACAGATCTGTGTGTAAAAATATATTAGCCAGGTAACTCAACTGCATCTGCCTCATTGTTTGAAATGAGGGAGCTCTTCAGTTGTCTCTTTGTGATGTTTTTGAGTGGCAAAACAGAGTCTGCCCCCCCCCCCACCAAGCAGAGCATTTCAAGGTCACCTTCTCTGAAAGATGCCTCCCTGGCTCCATCCCTCTCTCTATCTAATCTTTCTTTCTCTGCCTTTCTCTTCTCTCTCTCCGTGGGTTTCACAGAGCGGCCATCCAACACATCAAAACCAGATGGCTAAAGATGCACCACGCCTCGCCTCACTCCCCCCCCCCTGCCCTGCTCTTCACTGCGCATGACCTACTTAGGGGTGGGACAGCCTGCTCGCCCTGTGTGCTCGCATGTGTGTTTGTGCATGTGCAGCCTTTTTTTTATACCCTGCCTGCTGAGGCACAAACACCCTCTGATTAAATCTGTCATCTTTTCTCCCATCTGATGACACCCTGGTTCATGAGAACGGGGAGGTGGGAGCAGAGGGCAGAGAAGTCTGAAGGGTGCCAGCCACTTCTGAGAAACATGTGAGCGTGTGGCGTGCATGCGCGCGGGTGTGTGCGTGTAATCAGAAGCAAAGGACTGTCTGTTAGACTGATGTGGTGACGAGAGATGAAGACAGCTGTTTCCTTTTACCAAAAGGAACAGTCGATCAATGAATGACAGAAAGATGGAGGGATTAGGGAAGAAGGAGGGAGAACTGTGGTATTTTCATAGTTTCTTGTGATCTGTGGCTTCCAGCTGATATCTTATCAGCCTGGGAGAGGAGAAATCACAGGAGTTTAGTACAGAGAGAGAAGACGTCATTGAAATCTACTCCTCAGGCGTAATGGATTTGGGAAAGCGAAGTTTTGGATAATCAAAATTTGGAATTCCTATGGAGTAAATTCCAGGTCTGGTTAAAAGATATAGTTCTTTTGAAATCATAAGCAACCATGAACAAATGCTCTGTGTGTTCCCGCTGTATCACATTTGTGTACGTGTGGTCCAGCTTCGGTTTGGACACCCTAACCAGCAAGAGTTCTCCAGCCAGCTTTTAAATCTGTATCTCATCTCTGAAGACCAGTCATCTGTCAACAAACCACATGCACACATTTCTGCCTTTCTTAAAATACAGCACTCGGTGACCTTCTTCACCAGCTGTCCTCATTTTGAGAAGCTATCGGGGGACTCAGAGAAGGCCTCCAAAGAGCCAAATTAATTCTTTGCTTTGAGCCATGACATAACGCCTACTGCGGCATTGCAAAAGTCCTCAACTGGCGAAGAGCTGCACTACACATATATCATACAGCTATGTTAACAGTGTCTCATCTTACTGTCACAACAAGCAGGTCTGAAGGAATGATGTGCTTCTGTGTGCAGGCTTTGAAAGTAGGTTGCTGCTCTAAACCGTTTCAATGAAGTTGAAAGTGTTTTGTGACACGGAGCAAAACCTGCAAATCTCACACTTACACTCGAGGCATACGTATCGAGGCATGTACCCCGACCCTGTGATTTAGCCTACTAACATAACCACACAGACTCTAATTAGACTAAACCCAAGTTCCTAAACCCATATCTGAGAGATAAGAAAAGGTCACAACCCTATCATCTTTGCATGCTTTCTGAAGAAAAAGACAGTCTGGTGCATACTGCAAGTAAGACGTGTGTGTGTGTGTGTGTGTGTGTGTGCGTGAGAAGGAGGGCAGAGAGAAATTTACTTTCTTTCCACTGTATTGGTCATAAGTATGAAAATGAACTGCAGCAGTAAAAATGCAACAGCAAGAACAACACTAGTAATAAAAGAGAGAAACTATTCAGGATAAACTATGTGCTCTTTTTCCATCTATCTCACCTTCTAACCCTCTCTCGGTGCATGTATGTGTGTGAATGCCCTTTCCTGGCTCCTTTCAGATAATTTATCTGCTGCTTTCCTTTCCTTTTTTTGAGAGAGATTCTTTTCTTCAGGTCCAAGAATTTAAAAACACTCCTGCATACCTCCACTATGTACTGTAATGAGTGTTTTCCCTAAAAGGACTGGCTCAAAGGGGAATGTCAGTTGTGAAATGTGCTCAGCGGTATTTTGACATTTTCACCTTTAATGTGGATGCTAACGAAAAGATTGCATGAATAAATGCATGAATGTTTCAAATACATCCATGTCACGATGACATGAAATCTGATTGTAATTTGTAGAAAGACACAGTAAAGTAGTATCCACAAAAATGATATTTGTTAGCAATCATTTTACAATATATTGCATATTTGAAAGGACTATGTGCCTTTAACATGCATTCCTTCTAATGGCCAGCAGGGGGCAACTCCTCAGGCTGCAAAAACAAGTCTACTTAATTTATTACCTCAGTAAACATGTTCCTGATAAACGTTTGGTCAGTTATTTATTTATATAACCTCCCTTTTTACTTTGTCAATTATGGTGCTAAATAAAGTAAAATACCCAATAAAGCTGGGTATGCTTCAGTGGAGGGATGTCAAACTCATTTTATATCGTCGGCCATATGAAACTCAGCAGAAAATTATTATTTTATACCCAGTAGTATCCATAGAGATAGTGACAAAACAGGAAGTTTTTTGTCATTTAATGGTTTAAAAATGGATTTTACAAGTTAAACAATAACATGGTGGCTACATCCATCTTTTATGTACAGTCCCTGGGATTTAAACATACACCAGTCTAATATTCACCCTCAATTTCAGCTCTGTTGTGGTTTCTTCTGATGCCTTGGGAAAAATCTTGCTTTTTAAAGATAACAGCTGCATGCAGCAACCACAAAAAAAAGTTGTGGGGAATGGGAGTCAACAAAAATGGTTTTAAAAAAAGGAAAAATCTAGGCACCAAAAAGAAAACACAGAGCTAAAAGTTGCAGTTATTCCTTATGGGTTAATCACTCTGCCACACAACATTGATTATTGTGGCAATAAACCCAGCTGCTTGCTGAAGAATATCATGAATCTTCTCATTCATTTTAGTGAAGCTGACACTGGCTGTGAGGTGTATAGAACTGTAATGTAAAATGTGGTGTTAAGACAACAGACTGAGTACCTGATTAACAGCCCTGCTTTTATATTGATTATAGGAGTCTATAAATTCTACACACTGAAACTTTTCTTATGCGTTTACCAAAATTTGGTAAACTTTGAAACGCTCAAAACGTTGCTTATTTTATGCCTAAAACACGCAAGCTACTAGAATGGACTTTCATCTATAACTCACTTTATTTACTGCCTTGTCCTCACAGTGCTTTTGTTGTTCTTCTTTACTTCCTCTCTAATGCTGCAGAATGGTTAAAGTTTAAATAAATCAAAGTTGTTGATTCCAGAGTCCTCCAAACCGTACTGTTGAGAGGAAAAGTTCCAATGTTCCTTAGACAGAGCACAAGCCGGGAGAGCTTCATTAGCACATGTGGGCATACATAATGAACACCCGAGCACTGATCTAAAATAGCAGCTGGCATAATAGGGCAGAAGATTAACCAAGCGTGCAACATGTATGCGCACACACACATATACAATGGATTTTACTTCACTGCCTGTGGGTTGCACTCAGTGTTCCCTGTATGTTTCTAAGTGTGTGTGTGTGTGTGTGTG
Source organism: Etia nguti (assembly GCA_015106755.1). Taxonomy (NCBI): domain Eukaryota; kingdom Metazoa; phylum Chordata; class Actinopteri; order Cichliformes; family Cichlidae; genus Etia; species Etia nguti. Next base: position 41,784 of record VUQG01007251.1, read on the forward strand.
TGTGTGTGTGTGCGCGGCTGTGTGGGAAAAAGTGCATTATTGATGCAACCCCGCCAGAGAGAGATGATGCAGATCAAAGTCTGTGATGAGGGAACATGGTGGCCACCCACCACCCAATGAGACAGAGAGGGACATAGAATGAGACAGAGGGAGAGAGAAGAAGGCCATATACCAGCTCCCTTCCTATTCAGCTCCAGCCCTCCCATGATCTCCTCCACCCTGTTTGCTCCCTCCCCTTTCCTCGCCCGTTCTCCTCTTCTTGCTGCTTTCTTCTACCTCCAGCATGCATCCCTGAAATTGCGTCACGAAGACTTGGTTCCAAATTAACAGATTGCAGAGAGTCATGAAGGATAGAAGAGGATATGAGAGGCAGAGAGAGTGGGGGGGGGGTCTGAGTTTCCATGGCGACCGCACAGGACTCCTGCTTCTTGAACGAATGCATGTGTGTCTGTGTGTGCGTATGTGTGTGTGCATTCAAGGTTTTCACAGAGGGAGACACCAAGATATTTTTTTTCCTCCTTTTTTCGTTTAGGCAACAAAGAAGTATTTCTCCTACGTAAAGATGTAATTCGTACGATATGCAAGCGTACACCAACGCACCATGTTGTGAAACATATTGCCTTCTGACTGTTTCATACTCGTTTCACAGCCAAATAAGGTGTGAAGGGATGACTGGTACATAGTAATTACAACATGCCCTGGTAAGCTTTTAGTCTGCTCCTATCGTAAAACAAAGACTAGAATCCTCACACTACATCCACATAAACAAAAAAATTCTGGGTATGAAGTCACACCCAGAATCAAACATAATCTTCAGCTCCAACGCAGGTTTCAGTCTCAAAGTAGTGCGTTTTAGAAGATCGGGTGTGATCGAGTGGAACAAACATAAACAAGGCGAGGTGCAAAGTCTCTCTGCGGCCTTAAGTAAGGAAAAAGCAGCAGGCCAGGATATAGAGCCTTGAAGTGTGAGGAAATGCCTTTTGCCTGCATGCTGTGCACTGTTGACTCCTGGGGTTTTTTTGATTGGATCATTAACAGGACAGTAACACCTAAGTGCACAGGCTGGGAGTGATGACACAACCCGTCATGTCTCTCTTTTTGTCTCTTGCTTCTCGTTCAATTTAGTACATGACCTTCATAATACCAGCAGGTAAGAGCAGCAGAAAAAGCAGCAACACAAGTTGCAAGCTGTGTCTAATGCTAAAGTCAAAGCATAGAGCAACAAATCTCCCAAAAATCAAATCCTAAGCAAGGTTTAACTGCACTGCATGAATACTGTAGCTAATTTTTATCTTGGTATAGCACATGTATGTGAGCCCACACATGTGCTGCACATGTACAGACGTTACTGTAGCGGGCCGCTCAGCTCAACACGTCCGTTAGTAGCTTTTCTGAACCAAGAGGAGAAACTGGGCCAGAACTGTATGAAAGGGGATGCACTTTTCCTCTCTCTGATTCATAAATACATACCACAATGGAAACACACTACAAATGTAGTTCTGCATTAGCCCAGACTTGAATATATCCCCACTGGAGCCCTTAACATCCTATCCTTAAGTCTTTCCATTGTGTTTATGTGTCTGAGTAGCACTTTGGAGATGTGCTATCATGTTGCATAGACTGCAGTACCTTTATTATTAAGGTACTGAAGAATGCAATCCCACACATTTATACACACACACAGCGTGTTCGATGCCATGAAAGGCCAATGACCTGCTCAGTGGGAGCAGTTTTGGGTTCAGTGACTTTCTCAAGGGCGCTCAGTTACATATTTTTATGCACTGGAAAGAGATCTAATCCCATTGGAATGAAACCATGATTCATGTTAATCAACTGCTGAAATATAAGTGGTAGACCAAAAAACACTTAAAGTGCACAGACATTGTTAGTAATATTCCATTACTAGGAGCATGAAAACACTTTATTGGATTTAACGTTAATAACGGTTAACCACATGATCCCTGAACAGAAGTGTCCCTTCATCACTTGGCGTTATACCAGTGTTATGGAGAGCATCCTGAATTTTTCAACAAACACAGCCCGGGGTCATCTTGAGCGAGCTGTCTCTAGAGTTTTGGCCCCTGACATCGGCATATCCCGCATACAGATCACCATCACTCCATGAGAACAGCTATTACACAGTTTGGATGATTATTATGTACATAATAGATTTCTACAGGCAAAATTAACTTTTCAATGGTGCAGACTCTGATTTTGAGAATAGTTTGCAACACTGTGTTTGGGGGTGGATACGGCTACAGCTTTGTGCGGAAACAATGAGTGAAGAGTAACAGAAAACACAAAAGTGACAACAAAGAAAACAACCTTCTGGAAACTGTCCCTCTATTTCCGTGCTACTTCAGTGTTGATGAGACCCCCATGACACAGGATGACAAAACTCAAATCAGCGCTGACTGTTCATACTGAACTCAGATTGACAAGAAGCTCCAGAAATGAAAATAACGGCCTCAGTAAAAGGAGGGAAGTTCAACAGCCTGAGTTAGTTACAAGGCGACAATCATGTCTCAACCTTGCCATTCTCTCCTCATGTCTCCCTACTGCAGCTTTATGGAAAGACACAGAAGACCTGCGAGTCTTTGGGCTGGATGTTTGTACAGTGCTGCACCTCCCACACTCAACTCCGAGTGGTTTCAAAGGAACAAGGAGCTGTCACTTTGAGTGTGGGTGGTTATGGAGCTGTCTCTAACTGAAGACTTCTGATTTATGCCTAGCTTAGAAAAAACAAAACAAAACGAAACTACACTGGCTCATGAGCAGACACTGTAAATTCCTGCTGTCATTTCACTTCACTGGAAAAGATGTATAAGCGTAATAGGAGCAACACACCCATGTGAAACTTCCCTGTGCAATACTACAGTCTGCTATAATACAACTTAGATGCATTAGATAATCAAAAAAATCTTAATCATAGCAAGACCTCAATTAGAAGATGACTCTAATAAATGCCCACGTTTGTGTTTAGTACTAGCCAAACAACAAATACCGTGTGATTGTAATTACATTTCTGTACAGAGGATGTTGCCTAAGGAGACAAACATGACAACAGGGAGGTGGGGGGACTCATTTTGAGCAGATAAATGGAGTGTGATCTCACTACACGCAGCCCAGTCTGCTTCCCCTCACATTGTTCTCTTGCCTGCAATCAATGACACATTTGCTAGAATTTACTACTGCAGCATTCTTCATCACAGCAATGCACGGCAGGTCTCATTCAATGCACAATTACTTTTGGCTGGGCAGCAGCCCAGGTGTATGCACAAGCTTGCATATTAATACTGCCACAGTTACGCTATGTTAATGCTCAACACTGGGATGCAACAAAGTTCTTACCATGCTCCGCAGCTGCACAATAATCCTACAATCACAATGACAAATATATGGTTGGAAACTCTGCAACCCAAACCGATAGACCATTGCAAGAGCATGCTGGAGTATCCACTTCACTACAGACAAGAGTGGCATGATGGCATCACAGCCTACCTGCAGGAAGCACGCTAATAACGGTCAAGGAATTGTGCACCCACGGCAAGACAATTAAATATTTTCCAACAACTTTCTCATTGTGATTCACAGTACCATCCATCAACCAGCAGTAGTGATATGTAAACTTTCAATGGCATATTAGGATAAAGATTCAAGGGATCATATAATACATTTTGAAAACAGAGACAAATACAATGTTCATCATATATTATAGCACACCAGTTCAGTGCAGCACTAAAGCCTGGTGCAGGTCGCCATCTAGTGGTTGAACATACTAGGCCAAAAGGAGACCGGACTACACACATATTTTTTTTAAATATACTTAATACTTTTTTTGTGCAACTTTTACAAAACCTGCACCAAGAAACAAATAACTGAGCATTCATCTATGTCAAATATGCATGTATTATTACTTTCACTCTTTATAGCAGCCCTAGGCCTTCATGTTTTTGAAAAGCACCATTCTACTAATTACAAATTATTTTATCTGCACAGGCAAAGACTGCATGGTGTGCTGTGAACCTTGCAACCAATGCATAGGGTGACCAGATCCCGACAACCTTAATGTGGGACAAAGTGGACAGATCAACAACGCTGAGATGTAGTTACATCATTTCAGCTGCTCTTCGGTCTGGTAATAGATTTTAGGTTTAAGTTTGCATATATACATAGATATGTATATAGAAACCATATATACATAGATTGGCATACCTTCTTCTAGCCATATCTGACTTTTAGATTTTACATTTTAGATTTTATTAACTTGACATCTTGGTAAAGATATTACCTTTGGCCTCTCATCCAAGATTTGCTGGCGGATGTCCTTGTGTTTCTCCAGTAGCCTCTCCTGTCTTTTACTCTGGGCGTCTTCCAACTAGAAACACACACACACACCGCACAGTATAAGGTAATTATATCATAAAGTAAATTTGTCATAAAGTAGATGCAATTTTTTTTTAAAAATCTTCTCAAATTTTGCAAAAAGAGCACCACTTTTCAGTGCTCTAAGTGCTCTGTAATGCCACAGCTCTATCACTACTAGCTTACCCGTTTGATATACTGCACCACCTCATTGACAAACGATCTGTTGATCTCTAACTTCTCTCTGTGGGGAGGATTTATCATCAGTCAAACCAAGCAAGTAGTCACAGTTAAACTAAATATTTAACATACGGTGACATCTAGTGGTCAAACAAGCAAAACACCCAAGCCCACATGGAAACAGCTTATTTATCCTTATATTTACAAATACACACTTACTCTTCTGTCATATTCTTGTCTTTGGATTTGGCCTCATTGATTTTCTCTTGCCTTTTCTTGTCCATCTTCTTTTTAAGATCCTTCTTTTCTCTGTTGATGTTAGGACAAGAAGAAATTTTAAAAAAACCCAATGTTGTGATTTCTGTTTGTTTCAGTGAATACGAGTGCATGCCGTATGCATCCTTACTTCTCACAGATGTCTCTGAGCTTTTTCAGCTGAGCGCTCTGGCACTCCTCTGCTATACTGGTCAGCTTCTCAACCAACTGGGACGAGAACAAACAGAGAAAAAAACAAAGGGAAGTGTGACAGAAAACACCAGCTTTTTATTAATGCTTTATTTCCTACATCATATGTCACTGAAGCGACATTTGCTGTAGTTCTGAACATAATGAAACAACATTTAGATGTTGTAAACAACAATCTCCATTAAGCTTTTTTTAAATTTTTTATTCCACGCTTGGACAAACTTTTCTGACACCTGCGCTGTGCTCACTGCGCAGGGGTATTGGAGCAGAATACATTCATTTTTCATGCCACACAAGAGAGCCTGAGCACAGGCAGCAAAACAAATACTGGAATATTCTACAGGGGGATGACCCAGCAGCATTCATGCTGTGGTTAGTCTGCACTTGCTTTTCGGAGCTTTAGGACAGCTGGAGATTGTCAGCACATTATCCAAAACAAATCAGTGCAAGCTCCTCTTTGTGTGTGGGATCTGTTTATCCCAGTTTTACATACAGAACATGCTTGTTTATATTACCGATGTGAGAACACAACAGCTGGCAATTATTTATTTGGGGAAAGTGCATAGGAGCGCGTGTCCATAGGGGCATACAAGCTTAGTATGGAGACAAGTTTGAGAATTGGTGTGGTGCCTATAAATAGGCAGCTAACAGGCAGAGCAGTGCCAGTCCAAATCTCTCTTTTGGCATTATAGAAACTAAAAAAGGTGCAGCTTTAGTTTTGTGACTGAAAAGCATGGAGAGGGTTGTTTTTGTGGCTGAGCCTATTGCATTTGTATTTGTTGGACATGCCCTTTAAGAGTGTTGTTTTCATTTATTTGTATTGCCAGGATTAGTTGGTAGATTACTCAGCCCGTCATAAAGTCTTTTTGTTTTTGACCTGTTATGCGCCAATCTTGATAGATTACATTATTAAAGCCCACATGCAAAACTTTCCACTCCCACCTGTGCATTCTGGATACTGCGGCATCAACCTAATTTGTATCGCTTAGTAAGTTAGGCCCTCAATCTTCCATTGATCTATGTACAGTGTGTATCTACTGATAATTATAATAAAGGTTACAACATTGTTTTGACTGGAATACGCTTGGAATTAACTGAACTAAAGCTTTTCATGCGCATTCAAATGGTATTTCAAAGGCAGTCCCAGTAAATAATAAAAGGGGCAATGGAGATCAGGGACATCTTATAGAGAATAAAGTGGTGTGTGGTGTCCCTGTAAGCGCATGTGCCAAAAGAGTTTTATAAGCCTGTACATCTGCACATCTGCAGTTAGTGTTATTTATTCCATTCACAGTCTACATTCAAATATGTGAACGTGTATGACCTTCTCCTGCCCGCTCTTCATGCAAATTCTACTATATCTGGTCAATTCAAAGGATCCCTTGAATGTTGATCAATGCACTGAATTATTTCCCTTTCCTTCTGAGCCGAATTAGCAACTCAAAGGTAAAGAAACCAAAGGTGTGAGCCAGGAAAACTTTGTGGTCCCTAAACAGTCATTTCCCTTGTAATTTTTCCATTCACATGTTCCTCTAGCAGTGCCAGTGATTCCATCTCAAAGTGTTACACACTGTGTCACCAGAGTATTAAATGATAACAGCCATCAAACTGTGTGATTTACAGCCAAAAATGACTGCAACACGCAGCGACATCCGCTCTGGGATGAAATGAAAATTACACAGAACATAATTTTTGTTTTTATCTAAGTTTTGTTCAGATCAGCTTAAGTCATAAAGGGGATTACTGGCTTTATTTACAGACTTTGTTTATTCATCTAGTCCCACATGTGTAGATTGAGAAGCCGTGCCATGCGAAGCAAGCATGTTAGTGGTGATGTCCGCATGTGCACCTTACATCACAGTATTGTTGCATGCTGCATGTGTTTGACTCTTTCAGGTTTTCTTTATGCATGAAGTTATAAGTAAGACCACTGGTGCTGACAAGAAAATAGAAAAGCTGCAGGTTTCTACTATAGTGAAGTTAAAGCAGACGGTATCAGACAGATCTAGACGAGGGTCTCCTTCACATCTGCACATATGTCTAATTAATTGTCGGATTTGAGGAGAAGTACCTGCTTGATGTGTTCTCGTTTCTGGTATTTTTCGCTGTAGTATTGCTCCTGGCGAAGTGTGAGGAGCTGCTGTTGCTGCTGTTCCTTCAGTTCGGCCAGTCTCTGGCTGCACTCCTGGTCCAGATCACACAGCTCTTGGTCCAGCATGGACAGAGATTGTTCAGATCGACTAGACACGCACGTGCAAACACACAAACAAAAACATGCACAAATTAAGACAGATAATTCAATGGCAGCAGAGTATCTTATGCAGTATGCGGACGATAATAAAAGTAACCTGTTAGAATCTGTTAGTGCATTACTAATCTATAATTCTCACTTCCGACTCCTAAATTCATTTATATGACCTACTAGATTACCTTTGCATGATGTGGAAAATTAAAAAATGGTTATTTCTCCTGTACTAGGCCTTGGTGCAGCACCTCAGTTCGTCACCTGTCCGAAAATGAACTTCTTTAGATCTTTTCCTCCAATTCCTGCCAACCAACTTCGGTGTTGTTATGTTTTGCAAACAGAAGATTTAACAGCAGGGCTTCTGCACTCACAAAGACTCGTCTCACATTTGTCAAAAGATGAAGAATTTGGGGAAAATATTCTGTGAGCAAATTATACAGTACTGATGTAAAACAAAGAAAATGTGAAAGAAAATAAGGAGAGGAATAATGGGTTCACTTTAAATTTCCGACCACATGTCCACTGCCCATTAAAACATTCTTTTCATGCAGAGAACTTTCTCAGGAAGTGGTGGTAAAAACTTTGATGTTAGGTGTTTGAAGTTATTTAAAACACAAAGAAAGACCGGACAGGTGGAGTTTGTGATATAGACACTTGTTCTGGACATGAACGTGCCCGAAGCATGGAGGAAGTCTTATGCAACATTAAAATTCTGTGAACAGCTCTGTCTTTTTCTTTCTGGAAAGAGCAACTAATACATGTAGTGTTTGCTGCTAACTAGTACTGTATATACTCCACCGTGGTGTGGCATATTGAGTTTGCATGTATTTTTTTACATAGCTTAACAGAATCATTATCACCTCATAAAATATGTAAAAAGCTTCTGTGTTATTTACAGAAAGATGTGTGCACAACAGCATGTATGGTTATTTTGTAAGTTTCAGTCTATTTCTGCGGTTTAGGACTTACATGCAAATTTTCAATACAATCCACAAAACTGCACTATTAAAATTAAAAACTGGAATATAGTCAGAAATCTGCACTTTTGACACAAGTTGAATCAGAGGCTCAGCAGGGCTGTGTCACTGCTGGGTCCTCTTAAATAGGTTATGTGGTCTGGCATGTCCACATTTCTCTGTAGTGTAGTGTAGTGGTTAACACATTTGCCTAACAAGCAAAAGATCCTCTGTTTGATCCCAGGAGAGAAACAAATCCCTTTCGAGATGTGTCAGGAAGAAAATTAAAATCTTCCAAATCAAACGTGCGGAGCAACCTGCTCTGGGAGCAAAGTAGCTTTTATGTTGGAAAAAAAAGAGCTTATTACTAATTGTATTTTTGGTTGAAACACAACATGGTGTCTACATGGGACTAGCTAGCTGAGATAGAAAAAAAAGTGCAAGTAACTTAATTCTTCTTAGCTGCACAGATGTGTTTTTAGTGGATTTCTTTTGAAGACACACAGAGCAGGAGGGGACGACTTCAAAAGAAAAAAGGGAAATAAAAGTAGAAGTGTTTGAACACTAGAAAAGGAAGGCCACCTACCTTTTCTTACCATCTCTTTTATGGCTCTTTTGTAGGGCAGAGCGCCGGCGCTGATGCTGGCTCTGCAGCTCCGACACACGTGCCTGGTGCTCCTTGATCAGCTCGCTGGTCTTGCGGTGGTGTTTCCGAACCAGCTCCTTCATCTCCTTGTACTGCTTTCTTTGCTCCCGAACAAAGCCCTTCTGTTGCTTCAGCTCCTCCACTGTCTGAGCCTCCAGTTCTAAATACAAGAGAAAGGTCAAGGGAAAAGATTTCTAATGAAAAAATTATAAACTACTGTACAAAAAACTTTCATATGTTTACTATACTGTTTCCTATTGCCAAGGAAGGCCATAATATTAAAGTGCTGTTACTCTGCAAAAACAACCAAGAATAATTAATTCTTGAACAAAGAAATATGATCTGAATATGGGCAACACAGGGATTTATTATCTTGCAAATCAAGTCAAAAGGTCTAATAAATACGTCATTTTGATAAGAAGTGATTTCAAATAAAGTTAGGAACAGAGATCAGTAAAATCACTATAGATCTAGCATTCAGAAGCTCACCCGTAAGAACACTCTGGATAATGTCTTCAGTCTTCCCTGAAGGTTTTAATGAGCCTGTTCAGAATTCACAGGATCAATGAAAGTGGAAGTAAAGTCAGTAAACTGGATATAAACAGCGATTTCTATATTTATCTAATGCATTGTTATATATATATTAAATCAAGTCAGGTAGTAAGAAAAAATAATATTTCTGAAGATAACATCAAAGATTTACTTATTCAAATAATTAGAAAGGAAAATATGCTCGGTATAAACTAAATGTACGTCAATCAAGAACATTTTATTTGACCAGATTCAGTACATTGTACGCATATAACACAATAACATGAAAAATGTACATGTAATCAAATTACTCAAAGTCGGCATTTCAGGCATGAATATCTTTTTGATTGTAGATGTGTAGAGATGATGATGATAATGAAGGCAGGTACGCTGTTTTAGTACCTGCAGGCTGAGGCTGGTGGCTGACCAGTGACTGAGGTTTGGGGGGAACGGGTGTGTGGCTGAGTCCGTTCTCAGCGGGCGTTATCCTCTGATCCTTTGATTCTGAGGGGGCATCACTTAATGTCTCCACCTGTCCATCATATAAAACATTCAAGATTAAGCAAATGCAAAGTAAAACTACTGCAGAACAACTTAAATCCCAAATGGGTACTATCATTTAAATCAGGCATATTTCCATTTTGCTACTTCCAAACTTCTTCATATGAAGTACAATATAAAAAAAGAAAAAAAAAGAAAAACCAGTGCGCCAGACGCTTGAGTCTAACAGTAGGAGTAAGTCCTCCCTTTGCACCTGTTTTCAGAACTCACTTGTTGGACCTGTTGTGTCGTGCAGCTTAGTTTGTAGACATAGCTTTGGTAACCCACTCTCAGCATGGTTGCCTGTGCTGAGACGCAGCAGATCCTAATTTCCCGTCGGCACGCCTGAATGTCGGCCTATACGCTCTTATCTCTGAAAGGTTAATGCAATTTTAAATAATCTAGTTTTTTTGTCATGCTAACCGAATGTTTCCCTTTTTTCTCCCCTCTGCTCTCTCTACACTTATCTTCCCACACTGTGCTCCGCCGCTCCACGCTCTGCCTCTTTCGGTCACTGTTTCCATGGTCACAGCATGATACAGCTCTCTGTTGGCCATTCTCGCGGGTAATCATATCAGCTGGCAGAACAGATCAAAGAAGCCCTTCAGGAACAACCCTGCTCTCCGGTCCCCTTTTCCTAATAACCCCAGATAGCTCCGTCCTGCCTTGTCTGTCATCCTAAATTTATCCTCACTCCAGTCTTAGAAATCATCTCTCCTCTGTAATTAAGTCTTTGTCTGTTACCTGTTACACTGGCACCTACATTAATCGTGCTCGTCTCCATTGAGTAAATTCAAACAGTGCCCTACTTACAAATGAACAACTTCAGTAAAACCCTCTTTCCTCCCATTGCTGTAATGTTGATGAACCAGTTGTCTGTGATCTAATATTTCCTTGGTTTTCACTTGAAACAAAGCAAAAAAAATCACATTTTCTGAAGCAGCAGAATTCTGAGCTTCTTGCCATTTCGGTTGTTTTCAAACTGGAGCCTGTACTAAAATTTAATGTCACTGCCGACTCTAGTTTAGCTGTGTGCTTGTTCTATACTGTGTGTATGTACTGTGCACCGTAGCAGTTCAGTTAGTCACTACGTGCTTTTAATGTGTGAAGTAGATTGTACTGTTATTGCCTGGGGCAGGGTTAAAGTGAAAAAATACCATCTTTGTAAACAAAGTTTAGTTGCATTTTTGCAAAAAAAAAAAAAAGAAACAAAAATATTTTAAACCTGCAATGTTTTAAATATATCAGTATTGCTTCCAAGCAGTAGTCTTGGTCTTTGTTGATTCACTGGGATATTGCTCACATCTGTCATTGAGATGAGTTGTATGAAACCATTGTCAGGGCTGTGTAAGTCTGCACTTCAGGAAGGAAGGTAAGGTCAGTAAAATGAACATTATGGTTAAGTGTTCCTGGTTAGGAGCGAAAGATAAAACATTACAGCATACAAAGTACAATCTTAATAGACTGATAATACGATAAAATAATAACATTAACACAGCTAAGGTGAGTGTACATAGGCTTTATAGTAGGAGACTTACAATTATGACACTAAGTAGAGATCAGGCTCAATGCAAAGCGATCCCAGCTCCTTGGTACTACAGGCCCTTTGCCCCTCAGACTAGTCGGCATAGCCTCTTATGACACAGTCTCACACATTAGGACTTTCCATTCTTGTGGAATTGTGGGTTTGTGGGTGACTTCATGACTTAAAATAGACTGTGATGGCGTACAGAGGCAAAATTAGAAAAACTGTGTCTCTGTCCAACTACCTAAGGACCTGACTGTAAACTCCACTGACTTCTGAGCATCTTTTAAAACAACTTCTGTATTTATGTAAGCCTAAAGGGTCACCCCACCACAATTTATCTAGCACAGATTTTATCTGTATTTCAATTTTGAAATTATTTTCATCAGCACTGTAGGAAGTATCCCACTCCTTTACTGCTGCTCTTTTACTTGAGCCACAATACATCACAAACTCATTCAATACACTGTAAACAACAGTTAAACACACAGACCTGCATTTAAGATATCATTTAAGTAAAACTATATAGATACTGTTGGGATTTAATGTACTTTAAGGCTGGCCTATTTCTTAAAAACATCAGGCAAATAAAATAAAGCATTACCTGAGAATCAGTGGTAATATATACAGGGGTGATTTGTGATATCTAACAGATCGATGCCATATTAGAGTTGATGCTGCTGCAATGAAGCTACAGCTGTGGTTGGAAATACAGTCTTTCATGGGTGAGCAAGAAACAACAACTGTTCCAAACAAAGTTTGCTGACAGTATCTGTGTGGACTTGTGGTGCTGTGCTTAATAATCCATTATTTTACTTCACTAGTGCTGTTAGATGGCTGTGGGTTTCATTGCACTTGCGATGGTATTAAAAAGCCTTTTACGCTATTCTCTTTCTAAATTGTTTCTGCTCTCTTTATCTTCTCACCTTCCCCATGATATATTTTGACTTCTTTACCAGATTCTGCCTCATAACGAGGAGAGGATCCATCTGGATGAGGGACTGCTCATCTCATCAGCCACTGATTAGTGGCCTCAAAGCTTTTTACGCATGAACACAAAGAGTACAGAGGAGACACACATCTTGGATGACCTGTGATGCAGAGAGAACTACGAACACACACACACAAACACACAAACACACACACACACACACACACCTCTTTGTCACCCTCCTCCTCTCCTCCCTCTTCCAAGGTGAGAGCAGCCAGCTGATTGGCTCTTTGCTCCATTAGGTTGACATAGCGGATTGGATTGGACAAGGCTTCAATCACGTCTGAGGACAGGGAAGAAAAGAGTGATGATGAAAAAACAGCATTTCTTTTTCTTTTTTCTTCTTTTCTTGCGATCACCTGACTTACCTGCAAATGTGTCAGGGACATAGTCCTTTACTTCAACGTACACGAACAGAGCAGGTAACGTCAGGGACTGGTTCTTCTCATTCCTCAGACTGATGTAGTGATAGCCTGCAAGGTTTGAGTCAGGTTTAAATTCTATCGTTCCAGAAACAACAATTTTACATTAAGGCAGATATCTGGTGATTTAAAAATGAAACAATATTTTCTCATTTCTTTCACAGACATAAAATATGCACAGATTTCCCTAAAAGTGTTACATGTAGTTATTCATGATTCCCTACTGAGACAATACGACAATGCAGTTTAAAGATTCTTGTTCTATTGTCACAGCAAGACGTGCATTGCTTGCTCCAAACAAAGTGCCAACATGGAAGTTGCAGAGAGTCATAACATGGTTGGTTCTTTTTAAATTTTCATGTATCAGCCGTTCTTAAAATCAGATACTGATATATCAGTAAACAGCTGATATCGGCATACCAATAAATCGGGGCAGAAATATCGGTCAGGCTCTAGAGCAAAGCAAAGCTTATGCAAATGTTTCATGTTTTTTAAAGCTGTATTTTAAATATATAAAGTCAAATATCAGATTACTTCTATTCTGATGTCGACTAACTGCCAAACTTTGTGCGAAATTACGCTGAATAAGCGCAAAGATTTGTCACCTGGACGGATGGCTGACACGGGAATGATGCGGTGTCCGATAAACTTCCCTCCTTCTTCAAACACTGCTATCCTCAGTGATGCTAGCGTGGGCAGGACAACCTAAGAATAATATTATGATTGGGAATAAAACACACAAATTGTTTGTTACTGTTCCATTATTGACTGGAAGCAGATGGTCAAGACTAAAGCAGCCAACCTCTTTTTTAACAGTGGCTTTGCTGCTTAAATCCATAGGTATAAAACTGAATATGAATGCGTTAGCGCTTTAATTATCTAAAGATGTCAAAATGAAAATTCAATGACACCCCAGGTTTTTTTTCAAGCTTCATGACATATAGCCATTACAGCTACCTATCAATATCTGTATATTGATAGCCACAGTAGTCAAATCCCTTGAGTGAATTAGTAAAGTTAAAAACAATGAAAAAGCATTGATGGACTGTACACCAAGAACACTGCACATACAGTCTATGATTGGAGTTAATGTTACCACTGCGTGTGCACAAAGCCATAGTTTCACCTTCTTAAAAACAATGGCTTCCTCTTCCCAGACAGGGTTGATGGCATTGCCCTGAGAGGTCTTGGTCTTGAATGCTTTTCTCTTTGTGTCCACTGGTAAACCAAACATGTCGATCTCCACGTATGTGCCCACTTTCTTATCTGACAGGAACTGGCCTGAGATGATCTGGAAGGAAAAATGTAATTATACAGAGAGAAAGCTACACACACACGTACACACAAAACACAAACATAAACACACCTTCACAGACAGTGTGTTGGCTACTATCCCATCCACTGTGCTCTCAGTAAATGGGTCAAAGTGCTTATCTGGCCGTCTCATAAACTCTGGTTTCAGTCTGTAGCCACATTTCCCATTGTATTCATACATGCCCAGGTTGAGCTGCATTGATAAATCTGTGGGGTGAGGATAGGAACATATTTAAACCTGGATAATGACATAAAAGTGAGAGTGTTTTAGTTTATTCTACAGTGTGAAGAAATGTGTTTTGGGCTGCCCTCTCACCAATAGTCTGGAAATTGAGAGCCACCAGCTGACAGCCTGCGTTCCAGAACAGCTGAGGGTTGTAGTTGGATGAATCCACTCGAGTGCCTTTAGGGTAGATCCTGCTCAGCTGCAGCTTGTTGTATCTGAACAGAGCTTGTTAAGGGCAAGACTGCATGACATGCATCTGAAAATACTTTCTAAGTGATGCTACTAAAACATCTGCCTGGATTACTACTCCAAAATCAGTCACAAACAATATAATCCACAGAACCAAGGTAAGGAAAAAGCTATAAGGAACACACTCAGCCTTTGTCTACTATGAAGGAGTAAAATAAGGCTGAAATAACAGGCTATTCTTTAGTTCATCTATGCTTGAAACATCTATGCTCATCTACTCTGAGCTTTTCACCCATCAGCTCCAAAAATGAGCCCAGACACCCTTCAGAAGAAGTTCATTTATTCTCTTGTAACTGTAATCTTATTTTTTTCAATTACTACCCACAGCACATGACGTTCTCTACACCACAACAGATATAAATATCCCTCTCCTCTATCGCTGCATTTGTGAGCAAGACCTCAAGGTACTTGGAGTCCCCCACTTGAGGCAACAACTCTCTCGTCACCCAGCTGAGAACCATGGCATCAGACACTGAAGCGCAAATTCTTAGCAAGGACAGAAAGAGAGATTCTTCGGTATAATCTTAAGGATACTCCACAAACTCTACAGGAGATTTGGTCAGCTGCTCTAAAGCTTTGGTCTCGACAAAGGATGACATCTGGTAGCTTCGATTGATCTCTGTGGGTTGAGAGTGGTATAAAATTGTCAGCTTATCTATTAGTGATCTGTTTGTTGCTGCACATGGATAAATCTTCATTGTTGTTACTGACTTTTGGAAGCCTCAAAGCTGTTAAATTTGACAGGCTGGATGTAGATGACCAAGTTGGACATTTCCTCTGTAGCGAATGCCTCACTGCCTGCTGTGCCCTACACATGGAAGCACACATATTAAAAAACATACAAATACAAAGCAGCTTAAAGGTGACCCAAAAAGTCTGTTAGAATCCTCAACAAGTAAACAAAGGTTTTGTCGATTTTGGAGACACAAGGTTTGGAGACATGATCGTACACTAGAGGACAACCTCAGCACATATAGGCTAAACGGTCTGTTTCCATTATGACCAGGATTTGAACTGATGGCTGTCGCCTGCAAGATACCTACCTCATCCATTGATCCCTTTTTACAGTCATCATCATCATCATCTTCATCCTCGCTTTCGGCCTCCACCTCACCTAGAACACAAGGCACAGACAGGATAGCAGAAAAATGCATGAAACAAAGCTGAAATGAGTGTAAATTGAATTTTTATACCTGCCAAATCAATGCAAACGTCGCACAAACACGAACGGAGCCGTCTGTCTTTAAATGGTCTTCATTTACAGCCCACGACTGCCTCCGTTATGTTTAAAACAGCGACACAAGTAAGGCTCATGCTGGCAGGTCCTAATTTATTGGCGCTCGTAGACAGAGGAAATGAATTTCAATATTGTTTTGGTTGAGCTGACCCAGCCTCTGCACCCACATAATGAGAGATCTGCTTAAGATTTCCCACTGAATCGGAGGTCGCACTGACACAGGAAATTGATTTTAACTGTGTAATTGTCTGACCTATAGCTTCTGTGCTGGCCTAATGAGGACTCTACTAAAGATTTAAGTCTCCATTTGAGGTCATGGACTCACCAATAGACTTTCTGCCCTGTGGTCTCAGTGTAAGCTCAGTACCATCAGAGGGCTGTGTGGAATCTGCCACTTCCTCTTTGGTGGAACCTGCGATTTAAAAACAAAGCACTCACTGAAGATCATCCTCACATTTTTCAGTTCAAGGTTTACTGTTTAGTTTACTCAGTAAATTATCTCAAAAACAAAGGTTATTTTTTACATCATGTATACCAGTTAAAAAGGACTCCTGACTGTTAACTCGTACTGCTTACTTTTCCACACCAGGGGGCAGTGTGTTTTAGCCTAAGAAAGCTCAACAATCAGGGCAGACTAAAGGTGACATATTGCTAGGTCCACTGCAATATGTAGACAGATGACAAATAGACAAAACAATATAAAGTTTTTGAGTCAGATGTTGGGCCACCGCCTGCCACCAGAGCTCCAATTTGCTAGCAGCAAAATGTGCCCTAGACTCTCACTGTGGTGGCCAAGGGTTCATGTTTCTCCTTTAATTTCTCACTCCTTTGTACAACCAAATGATACACATAACATAAAAAAAAGAAGTCAGTACAGAAATATATACACTCCCCAGCCACCCCACTTAGGTATACGTGTTCAACTGCCCATTAATGCAAATATCTAGTGAGCCAATCACACGGCAGCAAGTTGATGCATTTAGACATATAGACATGGCCAAGATGACATGCTGAAGTTCAAACTGAGCATCAGAAAAGTGATTTAAATGACTCTGAACTTGGGTCAGACAGGCTAGTCTGAGTATTTCAAAAACTGCTGATCTACTAGGATTTTCCTACAAAACCATCTCTGGGGTTTATGGAGAATCCATATTCATCAAAACATTCATTGACCCAGGTTGCCTTGAACATGTCTACATGCATCAAAGCATTGAGATGCTGCTAAAAAGAGTAAATATCCAGTCAGCGTCAGTTCTCTGGGAGGAAATGCCATGTTGATGCTAGAGGTCAGAGGAGAATGGACAGACTGCTTCACGGTGATTGGAAGGTGTCAGTAACACTGTCATAACCAAGGTATGCAGATGAGCATCTCTGAACGAGAAACACATCGAACCTTAAAGCCGATGGACAGCAACACACACACACCGCACACATCTTATCAGCCAAGAACAGGAAACTGAGGCTGCAAGTCACACGGCCCCACCAAAATTGCACAGTAAAAGATTTGAATTTCGATTTTTTTCTTGTGCCTGTCATCTGGTAGAGTCAGAAATTGACATAAACAACATGAAAGCATGGATCCAGACTGCCTTGTATCAACGGTTCAGGTTGGGGGTGTAATGCTGTGGGGGATATTTTTTGGCATACTTTGAGAGCCCTCAGTACCAACTGAGCATTGTTTAAACACCAAAGCTGACCTATTGCTGTTGTGAGTGCGTATGTAGTATAGAGCTGAAAAGGCAAAAGTATGAACAAATAGGAGTGATATTAGGCAGTCACAGCAAAAAGCAGAGAGCGTTTTATACACACACACTCACACTACAACTGGCCAATGTTTAAGATGCCCCAGTTTAAATGTATAATGCCTGCAGGGAGTGCATGCAACAGCCAATAATGCCTTCAGCTGATGGAGAGGGCCATGAAAGTGATGAATGTTAAACAATAGCACTGTTTTGCTCCAGTGATTCAGTTTCTGGACGGCACAGGGCTCTTGGTCCATAGTACAGAGGGACCCAGATGGTTAGGCTAGCTTTTACACATCTGAAATATCATAACTCAGTGAGCCCAGTGTGATTCGATGGCTTTGTTAGTGGAATTTGTGCGTGTGTGTGTGTTATATTAAAGGTGCAGTACCTGCGCTTGGGGAGGAGGGCTCACACACGCTGGAAGAATCACTGCAGGTGTTAGAAACCTGCTCAGAGAGTTTTTTCTTTGCACTTCCACTTGTCTTGTGGTGTTTCTTTTTGTTTTTCACCAAGATCTTCCCCATCAGCTCCATCGGGCTGGGCAACGGCACACTAGACTCCAACTAGAGGGAATGTGGAAGGAGAGAGATGCAGTTATAGATACAAAAAAAAGCAGGTATAGATGAATGAAAGGCGCTCATTAATAATTTCAGATATGTTGGATGATGAGAGAACATGAGTTATTTTTCCTGATTAAAATTGTAAATATAGATTTGTGCAAGAGCAAATGCTCCAAAATGCTAATTTATGGGTAAAGATTGCTACAGTGCAATCACAGTTCAGCTATTTTATTTCCTTTTTTTTTGACAAAGTAGCTAATTACCAGATGAAAACACTAAAGTTGTTTACTGGAGTGTGCCACTTAAAATGTAAATTTGTGGCTATTACTCTCTTCAAATCCTCTATGGAAGATTTTGCTGGTTAGATGGAGCTGGTTAGTAAAAAATGAGTGTTTCTGCTGTGAGCGTTATAAACTCGGCTGATGTTATAGCTGAAAAATTCTACGCTTGCAACACCTTAATCAGCTTCCTGCAGGGAAACTAAACATTAAACACAAACGCACGCTCTCTCGAATGAGCTGGACAGAAAGTCACTACATCTCCAATTTATTTATGGGATACGCTGCTTTTGGATCACAGTGTTTAGGGATATTAATATTTCACTAATGAGCAATTCACCAGTGGTGCAGAATAAACACACACGTACATGCTCAAACTGCTGTGTTTACAACATATCAGCTATAAACATAACCTCACTTAAACATTTCAAACTTTTACTTGAGCAACTTGAGAATCAAGAGCAACAAAACAGTGATTCATACACCAACTAATGCCAAGATTTTCCTTCTTGTGACCTATTTTCCACACACGTCTATCTACGCTTTGCTAATGTTGCTGCGGGGGAAATCTTACGACAAAGATTAGCCATCCTGTTTGCATTCACCTCACTGACAGTTACCAGGGAGGAAAAGCAAAATTGGATGGGGCAAGTAATCCTGATTGCACTCGAATGCACCGCACAAAGCCTAATGAAATAAACTCAGTCAAGGTTTTCCCCCCAAATGCCGAAAACAATTATGCTCAGCTGTGATAAGAAAGTGAAAAGTTCCATTTGGCCACCCTTAACCACTTTCAAGCCTCGGTATCAGACCAGTGGTAAAGTGATAAAGTATTTCCTTGTTTTGTTGCTTCATACAGCGTATCTGCTCCACGACATTTCAAAGCAATGGTTGTGATGTTTAATAAGCTAGATCCAACTGTTTCAAGTTTTCAGTCCAGTCTTTGTACCTGAACCAATTTCAGTATTTTGTTTGTTATGTTTATTTATTTATTTACAGATAAACAATTGATAACAAAGACATATGACAATAAGACAATTTCACATTACATAAACAGAAATTGTTCAGTGAAGGGAATAGTCTTTGCACTTTGTTCCAAGTGCATGCTGGGTATGATGAGAGAATCTGGTCTGGATGTAACATAAGAAAGGGATGCAAGTTTTTTTGAATTGGGTCAAACTGTTCTTCAAAATGTATGCAAATGTTTAAAAATTTGCACGATCTGCAAAGTTTTTTCCTCAAAATGTGTAAATTTGCTGTTAATACTCAAAGTGCTTTTTGCCAATAATACTTTCAGGCAAGTACGACTTTGTTAATACGTATCTTTACACTGAAGGACTGTGAGTCTGAATTCTTTTAACAATTTTTGATTTCTTTTTAACAGGGGATGAACTTTTCCATGTTCAGATCTGTATGTTCAAACAATGTGAGTAGAAGACGGAGAGGGATGCCGCATGACCCGCAAGTGCACGTTAGAGGAAGTAATTAAGTCTTTGTTATGTAAAAGTGTGTTAACTTCAGTTTGTGGGATATTGTTATTTATTTTGCTTGCCTTTGCAGCTCCAACAGTTTATAACTTTTGCATCCACGTTACTCTCAATCTGGCCTGCTTCTGTGTGCGTGTATATCTCGCCTTGCCAGTTACAGTCTGTCTGCAGCTTAAAACTAAGCCCCAACAAGATTAAACAAACCGCAAGACAAATTGTTTAATTCCTTCAAATATTTCATATATTTTATGCAGTTACAATGAAAATGTTTTTTGCCAACACAGACATCGTCAGCATAGTGAGAGAAGCAAGAAAATGTGGAGAACAAATGATGAATCAAGCTTTCAAACTGTTTTCTTTTTACTTTGAAAAGAAAAGAAAATCACCAGTCGTCATTGTGGGACGCGATTGACAGTTTTGTAAAGTGGAGATGGAGTAGGAGCCCAAGTTTCTAAGAAAACTTTAATCCTCTTAATTCTCACTCTAGGTTGAGCTGGATTTCATCTAGCTGTATTACCCTATCTGCCCCGGTCCCTGTGGGCTTATCAGGCTGATATCCCTTTCGATACGCTGTATACACAGCTGACTCAATGCCAGATGGGAGTGACTGTCATTGCTCTCACCTTTCCTAGTTATTACATGCTCAGTGGTAGAAAGCTCATTCCTCAATGGCACTTTCTCTTTCCATCTTTCTAAATTCTCCCTTGGTGTCTGTCTCCTCATATCTCTCCCCTTCTCCTTCCCTCTGCCACTCCATTCAAAAGGCTTCTCCCTGATAATACTTCAATGTCAAATCCAGTCAGAAGGCTGTAATTCTCAGCGGGCTGTGACTCTGGCAGGCAGCAGTGCTGGAGGAGCTCCCTGCGTGTGTGAGATAATTCTGCATCTTACTGTTGCTGGGAACTTTAGCTGCTCCACAGCGTTGTGCCAAAGGGAATAACGTCATCCGAGGAGAATGACGCGAGAGGAGTAAGCGGTATGTTAAAGTACATATATGTGCAGAAGTGTTTGCGAGGCACGTTTTCATGTACGCACTGTGAGAAGTGCCTAAAAGTGCATGTAAGAGTTTGTGCGGCAAGTGTCTACATTTGCCTCACGTAAGTGCCTGCGTCATTACACACAAAGGCGCCTTAGGGGGGGAAAAAAGAAGTTTGGCCACAAAGGGACAATGGAAGCTTTTAACTGGTAGTCATGGCAACAGAGGAAAGGCCTGTCTGAGATAAAGGACTGCCAAGAAAAGCCACGTTTAGATTACAGCGGAAAATGCTTCCTTTTAATCTTAAACAGCTTTTGTTTGCAGTCTCTGCTGTGATAACGCAGAGGTGATAGGGAGGAATAAGCATGATTGCGGGATGATTCGTTAAAAGTTAGCTTCCACGGCTACGTGCGTGTTTAAGAGAAAGTGAAAGTGACTGAGGCTTGAATGAAAAAGAACAGCGGCAGGATATTTTGCCATGTGCCAAAGGTCACATGGTGTTATGTGTGAGAAAGACACAAAGAGACAAAAAAAGAAAGAAAAACAGAGACACACATATATATATATACATTGTAAAGTCTCAAGTCAAGCCTAATTTCTTTATATTTTGCGTAGATAATTGGAAACAGGTGCAGCGATTTGTTGAAACTTGCAAACATTCATGGAAATAAGGCGTACAAGGCAAACAACAAAGTTTAAAATCAATATTTGGTATGAACAGGTTTATTCTTCAACACAGCCTGAACTCTCTTAGGCAAGCTTTCCTGTCAACAAAAGGCTTCTTGAAGGACATTCAAAGCTCTTCTTTGGATGTTGGCTGCCTTCGATAGTGTTGAAACAGTGTGCTATCTGTTGCTAATCAGACACTTTCCAGATGGTATTGGATGATGATCCTTTTCTACATTCACAACTCCATTAATTTTGACAAGACCCCCAACACCACTGGACATAATTTAAGCCAAAAATTTACAATTTGAATTTATCACTCCATAAGGCCTGTTGCCACTGATTTCTAGTCCAGTTCTGTTGTTTGCCTAAAGAATGGCTTCTTGACAGTCACCCTTACACTGGGAAAGTTTCTGATGAAGCTTCAGTGAACAGTAGATGGATCAAGTAAAGGTCCAGATGCATCTCACATCTCTCATCTGTATGTGTAGACAAAACACTGGTTTGTCCCTTGAGTTAGATGACTTTTTTATGCTTGAATGATTTGTGGGTCAGCATACAGTGGAAAAAGCAGCCAAAACCAAAAACAAGCTTGGAGAACTAGTGGTCAAGTCTCTTTGGAAGCAAAGTATGAAGCAATGAGAGGGATCTCAAGACCTTTTCACAGTACTGTGTGTGTGTGTGTGTGTGTAGGTGTAAGTAACTATGTGAGTTTTTACCTCAAAGAGTACATCTGTATGGGCAGCATGGTGAGCAGCAGCGTTCAAGGACATTCATTTCTCTAGTGCACTCATCTGTGTGATAGTATCTTCTGAATGCCTCACTGTTGTTGTATCATATGTGTATGTGTGTTGGAAAGAGACAAGCAAGTGTGAATGTGAGCATTAGCACAAGCAAATGTAGCGGGTGCGTGGAGATCTTATATACTCACAGGATATTTCTCCAGAGGTTCTGTCAGTAATGCGTCTCCAAATATTGACCGGCAATACTCAGCCATCTTAGCCTGCTGCTTTGGTCTGGGAGTCATCACACAAAGACACACACACACACACACACACACACACATAAACAATCATGATTTCTCCACTAAATATCAATATCCTGAATATGTATGTTGCCCCAGAGTCCCTTGGTGCCATTAAAGATGAAAGGATTCATCAGAATCATCTCCCTAGCTCTGCAGATGTTTACACAGTTGATAAAAAACAAAGTGGTTGGTTAGACATATTGACAGTCCTGCTGACGGACAGTCCTCATCAATATGCTTAACAGTATGAAGCCTCATTTATGCAAAAATTATATTCACATGCACGCTGTCTATATCCAGTGGATATTTGTTTATGTTCTTCTGCTCTTCAGTTGCGACACAGATATTTGTCTGTGTCAGTCTGACTTCAATATTTTACTCTAGTGTCTTTTTGCACTCGGAGCTGATTGTGGTCTGATGACTGTTGTCGTGATGTGCTATCAGTGTGTCAGCAGACAACTGAGCTAATGATGGAGAAGTCCCAGGGAAACCAGCAGCATATGGATTTCCAGTGATTCTTGTTCACAGTGACTCTGACTGTTACCATGCAATATATTAGCCTATTTCTATAGGGTTATATATTAGCTTCACATAGTATAATTCATTAAAATATGTGTGAGAAAACAATATAACTCTATACCAGAGACTATAAATACCAGTGATAGGCAAATCTTTTCCTCAGAAGGTCTAAACTGACTTTGATACAGTAAGCAAAGGCCTGACATAGAACAATCAAATAAAAACACACACTAAGATGAATTATGTTATATTATGTAGACATTACACGTTACTGAACTTTAAAATAAGCCGGGATCACTGTTCCAAAAATCAAGAAGCTTGTAAGAAAATGTTGACTCTTCTGTGTCAGTCTGCTATACAATCAATTTAAATGTAAAATATATTTATATAATACTGAAGAAAGAAAACCGTGGTTAATATTTTATTTATGAACAGATTTTGTATATATGCAATGTTTCCCCATACATATCAGTTACCTGGAGGGGCTGCCCATGTATATCAGTGACCACCAAGTATATTTCAGAATGTAATCAATTTGCTATCATGCAATACCTGCGCTCTTATTTTAAAAGTTTAGTCACTGCAAAAAAGTTAGCACCAGGCATTCCTGTCTCCTGTTTCCTGTCGGCAGGCTGTTGTGAGACTCATCTCTGTGTTTAACAGACTCTAACTCCACTGTCTCGAAATGGAGCTGGTAATGGCACCCTTTAATCTCCTCTGAAGACCCTCTGTGAGCAGCTGGTTGAAGCAGCTAGAGGAGCAATCTCATCTGCTCACTGAGAATGGGAGTAGAACAAGCAGTACTGTCTATAAAGTCAAGATGCTGCAAGTTTGATTCCATCCGAGCGACGGGAAACTCAGAGGAGCCACGTCTTCTCAGTTTTTGCTACAAAATATATTTCTGCATTATGTATTCATGCATTTAAGGAAATACCGCCTTTCACACGCACCCAGCTCCAGCTTTTGATTTTTCAAGGCTTTAGTTGTCCTTTTGAGATGTCAGCGGACAGCTTGAGATGGTCCACTGTTCAGTAACTGCGCCCATGTGTGACACATAAATCCTTTTGAAACGGTATTAAGCATATTGTTGAATACAACAAATGGAAAACTGCCTGATTTTGTGGAATGTTTTTATTTTTGAAGGACTTTAAGTTTCACAGGACACAGTATATAACATTTTGTTACAATGATATATCTGGGTATACTTGATAAACTGCTTACACTTAACTTTACATTTCTATTTTGACCGCTTGCAGCACCCATAACACCAGTGCAAGATTAAACAGAATAATACCCAAACATCAAGTGGTTCGATAAGGAACTTGCCACTGACGACTCACTTTGACCACTGTAGTCAAATGACTAAGATAGCAAAACATCAGGCTGCCATTGTGCTCTTTGAGCATGAGTCAAAGAACAGAAAGTGTAACAAGGCGATTGTCACATGTTGAATC
>VUQG01007251.1:66407-83873 GCA_015106755.1 Etia nguti
ATCAACATAGGCAGCGCACATGTAAAGATAATTCTGGCACAACTGGAACCTCATAAGGCAAGAAGGTTAAAAATGATCTGTTAACTTACGAGTCCACGTGATTCTCGAAGGACAGGATGATGGGGAACGGCGAGGTCTTGAAGGCACACTCTGCTATAGCTTCAATTACCTCCTAAACACCCAGTCAAACACAAAGGATACAAAATGTACCTGTAAATTACAACATAGGCTCAGTGTTGGATCATTATCTAATTAATGTCATATATAATGAAAACACAAGAGTTTGCTACTGTTTTCCAAGAATCGCTAAAATGCCCATCAAAGAAAATATCGAAACCTTTTGAAGTCATTAACTGCAGTGACATTTTTTTGTCTACGAACCTGAATACAACAATGTGAACAAAAATCCCATAAAGTAGGTCATCGATTGCAGGTATTTAAATAAATGGGAGCTGAGCGATATCGTTGAATCATTCCCCAACTCTGCTGAAGACAGTTCAACATCCGATATTAGATTTCTAAGCCACTCATTGTCTGAGTCAATTACACCATCATTAACAACAGTGGCAGTTCAGTAAAAGCCTTCATTTCCTCCAATAAAAATCTTTGTCTGTAACTCAACCCCTTCAATCTGTAGCTCTCTTCCATCTTTTATAACTCTTCTCTTTTTGTATTTCACTCTTAGACTAATTCCATTAGGCTTGTTCTGCTTCTTCTGTTACTTTCATTAGATCTAAATTTCCTCCATCAATCAATTCACCCATTTCTTTCTTCTTTTGTCTTGACACTACTCTGCCCTTAAATTTTCATGCCCTCCTCCTCCTATGAAAGCATCTCGTCGTCAGTTAATTGCCCCTCGGTGCTTCTCTTTTTAGGGCTATTCAGCGCATCCCTGTTCCTTAAGATTTGCCATCTGCTCCATGCATGCCCCACTTTTTGCTTTTTCTATCTCTTTTTCATTCTATATTTGTCTTTTGAAATGTGTTTTTTGAATATATATAGTTGTGGTGAGGTTTACTATTGCCCTGATGTCAATCCAAGCAAAGGGAATTCACAAGAAAATGAATTAAATCAAACAGTTTAACTCTTCTCTTCACTCCCCTTAGTACAGCATTTCCCAGGGAACATTGTTTGTTAGTTTTGACCATGATCACATTTAGAAGTGTGTCTGCATTTTTATTCTGCATTTATTTATCCATTTTTTTTTCAGTTGACCATTTTTAGGGTTTGCAAAAGAGTAGCAGAACAAGAAAGAACCACAGTTAGCTCCTAGATTAAGAGCTTTAGACACATGGCTGCACGCCTCCAAATCCTCAGATGGGTTCTTTTTATCAAAATAATTCAGTTTATTTGGCACCAGTGACCACATGTGTCACCGGATCAACCAAGACTGAAATCTTCCTTAAGTAGGTACAAAATATTGACACATCAATATACTGTATTGCATCCCTGAGGGATAAGTTATTGGAATTTTTATTAGAAAATGCAGCCCCCCCCTTTGTGTGGGAGGAAATTGTGGGGGAAAAAGTGGACAGACACATCCAGTATCACAGAATCAGTGTGCTGTCTATTTACACCTACAGGCCAGTGGACACTTTTTCAATGATGAGGATATACACATCCTGGACAGGGAGGAATGCTGGTTTGAGCGTGGAGTCAAGGAGGCCATTTACATGAAAAGGGAAAGACCATCTCTGAATCGAGGAGGGGGCCTAAGGGTACATATTTCACCATCTTACAATGCTGTGATTGCAGCCATTCCCCAACTCTCTGTGAATGGTACTCACAGCCCTTGATTAATGGGCTTTGATCAGTGGTTGTTGATCAATGGTCATCAGATTTTACATATTAATGATCAAGGAACTGATCTCTCAGCCCATTGTTCATTCAGTGGGCTGGTTTCAGTCATTGTGCATTTGTACTGTTTATAAGGTTGTGGAAACCTACAGTCAGGTGAGACTGAAGAAGTCACTTGGATGAGTGACGAAACGTTTCTTCCATTGAAAATGCGATGTCCAGGTGAACAGAATCAAACTTTTACGACTGTACTGTATCATGATTTTATAGTCAACAGTCCCACCCATGTACTTAAGGATTTTACAGTAAAACTAACCCAGAGAATTTTTATATATATATATATTAGAAATAAAAGGATCTACATCTAAGTTTCTAAATCTTTCTTAACCAATTCATTTTGCATCTTCAAAAGTACCGTGTGCAAGATCTAACCACTAGATGTCAGTAGATTGCAGATTGCAGTCATCTGAGTTCTTTTGCTGCCATTCATCTGTAGTGTGTGTAGGCTGACAGTCCGCTGTTTATTTCAGTTGGTGTACATGTCTATTTACTCCGGAGGAGGCTGTAAAACTGTGTTAAGGAAGTCTGATGAGTCAGTGAAGCTCAGTTCTGACAGCGACACTGAGGTGAGCTGAGGATATCCTAATCTTTTCTGTCAGCCTTTGTTAGCTGCTTTTAGCATTAGTGAAGCTTTATTTGAATAACTTCGATGTGAGAACATAATCAACATAATCTCTGTTTATCAGAGGGAAAGTGTGATTTTTAGGACACTCCAGCCTAACATTAGCTGCCATAATGTTAGCTTATAACCATATGCTTTTGTGTAGTCGGCTCGTTGTCAGCTTTCTGGAATGGGGAGGCTCGCATATTTAATCTGCTTCCTATAAGTAACTGTGACAATATTTGGAATAAATAAGTACGTGTTTGAACATTTTTTTGTGTTAGAGTTCTGACTTCAGCTCAGGAGATGAGGCTTGAAGTGAGGAGGGAGAAGATGACTTTTTTCCAGATGCCGGTCTGTTGTCTCTTTCCTTTACGTTTTCACTTGTTTGGTGACGGGGACACCTTTTCAGATGATAAATTATAGGTATGATGTTCATATTTTGAATCTGAAGGTGCAGACACAAATTAAAGTGTCCCTCCACCGCATTTGAATGCCTGAGTTCTCTTCTCTGCCTTTGGCTGCCATGTACAGTATGTGGCCGGTCTGTCCATTTTGGCCACTGTATTTATGACGGTGGGACAACGTGGCGGCTTTCACAAACCAGATTAGATTAATATCGAGTTTATGAGAATGGATCCGTTTACTGGAAGATGTAATAACACAGTGTGTACAATATTCTTTTTTCTGTTAAAGCTTCTGCATTTTGTTGTAAAACTGAGTACGTTTACATGGCTAAGGGCATATTCAGCTGGCCTAAAAGAATTCTTTGAGAATTTTTTTAAGGATACCGGTAAAATGCAGAGAAAACCTGCATCTAGAATTTGTGAATTTATGCATTTATTTAAAATTTGTAGGCAGTGTTCTTCTCTTTAGATATGTTTAAACCTAATTTAGTAACGTTTAAACCAAATATAACAACACACTGTGTTCTCTTGTTATTTAATTTTAAATTTAAATTTAACAACACAACGTTGTTAAATAAACCCTAACACCAAGTTGGGTTAGTAGCAGTGGGTGTATTATCACAAAATTGGAAATTGCAGCAAAATCTGTTGAGCGGAATGCCCTTCTCTGAAAACCTGTTTCAGCTCAGCGTTCCCTTTGCTTCCCAACCCCCAACCAAGCCCTTCCTTATATCACCATCACCATCTCTCCTTGTGTTACCTTGAAGGAGATTTCAGTTGTCATGGTGAAGCCATGGGTGATAACAGGCTCTTCTTCTGTGGTGCGACCCTTCCAACAGTCCAGTTCAATGCATCGGCACCCAGAAAGGAGGACCTGTTTGTACATCTCGACCGAAGAGTTGCCTGCGAGCTGGCCGGCTGCACCAAACACATCAACACACAAACAGCTCTTACAGGTATCGGCGAAGTTGATCCAAAAAGAAACAGGATGCCCACAAAAGCACATCCTCCCACTTTTCAAGAGCTCATTAACTGTATTGTTGCTCACTTGCAGTAAAAACAATACAACTGTCGTTATCTGAAGCAGGCAAATCTCATCTCCCTGTCACCATTAGCGAAGCAATTATCTCTTCACATTAGCAGCATGTTTCCACAATGTAAGTGGAAGTGTGTTAAAGTGAGAGGCAGCTATGTTGTCACTTGGTGTGATGCCATTCATTTACTTCACTCTTTTCTCATTTTTTCTCAGCCTTTTTTAAAAAAAAACTTTTTAAAATTGACATCTTTAAGCACCTCCAAGAGGTGAACTATTTCTTTACATTTAATTTAATTTTAAAATGTAATTTACGATGGATCAAAACCATGACATGCTTATCATTTTATTAAACTAATGAGTCTGCATGGCTCTTTTTGTATGTAAAGTTGTGAAACACAAATGCCTCATGGACAGAAATAGACTCCACATTGCAACACGCTTCTGCTCCCTATTAGAATAGCATGGTATGAGTCACAATGAAAATACTTAAAGAAAAACACAGTTCGTGAGGAGAAAATTAAAAGACCTCGTGTTTGTTTTTCTCATTTCTTCATTCCACCAGCTATGAGGCTGGGCTATTACAGAAAATTCAATTTTTTCCAATTGCTGGTGAAATCTGATCCACTTCAAAGATTCAATGCTCTTCAGTTCCCCCCAGAATAGATTTGAATAGATGAATTCTAATATCCATTGAAGAGAAAATGGCCTCTCTATTGTGCCAGCCATGCTTGTGCACCGGAGAGAGTTACTTTGACTACCAGTCCAAAGAAATATTTAACTCATGAATATCAATGAATCGAGTATCGTGGCATGACTTGATTGGATAACCCCTTGAGAAGTAACACAAGAAAGGGAGCCTGATATGCAAGGGTGCATTTGATTGACTGACCTGCGAGGTATAAAGTTGAGTGTATTCACTTCAACCATAATTGTATTTCTAAATGAACGACTGATCTTTTCAGTTATGGGAGAATAAAGGATGTCCCTGTGCAATCAGTCAGGAGGAAAATCAAGTTGAACCTGATTGCGCAAGCAGACAGATAGAGCTCCTCGTACGCAGAAGAAGTTTTAACTTGTGTACATGCTTACCTGTGAGGTATGTGTTGTGTGAGGAGTTGATGAAATAGTGAGAGAGGGGAAAGGTCATGTCTTCACTCTGGTCCAGCTTCTCAGGAGGAATGATGCTGTTCTCTTCTGCATTCAGGTACCTGGTAAAGCCTTCCGCTGAGATCTGACCTGTATGAACACAACAGCAGTCAGCATCCTAAGCTCGAAAACATTTTTTTTGGTCTAATCTAATTGTATTGTGATGTTCTCTGTTTTTCCAGATGGCAACAATTTCCACAAAAAAGACTACAAAACAACAATGAGCTGATTTGCTAACTGTGTATTGAAAGCTTGATACAGATTATTGTGTACATTGTTCATTTTCACACATATAGTTTATTTACTTGGGTCCAAATCAGTTGATGAGTTTGTAGACTTGTGTCTTTTTCCTGAGGTTTGGTTTCTTTTCACACAGAAGTAAACTCCAGGTGAACTAAACTGCGTCACTACAAACCAAATGAGAACGCTCACGTCAATTATTAGTCAGATGGGTCTGGAGCGTTAGGAACAAAAGTAAATAGGGGAAAGTTTTGCGGTGTTCTGGACTAGTCGGTAACATAGAGAAACTCTCTGCGCATCTGTGAAGCTCTGCTGGATTGCAGAATGGAAACCGAACCAGGCTCCAGGAAGGTGTTTAGGTCACACTCGAAGCGTACACCTGGTGGTTGGGTGGGATTGAGCTTTCACTATAAATGAACTGCTCTGGAATTCATGTTGCAAGTGGTCTCATTCCAATTCCAACCAAAGCAGTTGGGGATTACCTTGTTCACATCTGCACAAACGAACCGCAACAAGGAGGAAAAAACCAGAGTAGAAGTAAACGAAACAGCGCGGGTGTGAAGACACTCCTAAAGCCATGCTGTTCCACGTGCTTCACTGTTCACTGCAGTGATCA
The DNA here is from genome assembly GCA_015106755.1 of Etia nguti. NCBI lineage: Eukaryota > Metazoa > Chordata > Actinopteri > Cichliformes > Cichlidae > Etia > Etia nguti. The sequence goes on from VUQG01007251.1 coordinate 72,311, forward strand.
TCTTATCTACTTTTTCTTCTTTGAGTCATTTGACTCAGTATAGAACTACCTGCCAAATCTTGCAGTTATTCTGATTTGAAGAAAATTTGCAGATCCCTGAAGTTTAAGAAAATTATTTAAAAGTTTAATCACAGAATTGTCTCGTTTTTCAGTGGAAATTAATGGGCAAAGGGGCTGAGTGGCAAAGACAGGGTAAGGAAGATGTAAAGTACTGCCAGATGGAGTAACATAATGCTGGATTTTAATTTTCTTAATGAGATTTGTCACCATGTTAAACATTAAGAATGCCTTATCCTTTTAACTGCACAAGCTAAAATATGGTGTGTGGCATATGGTGGCATATGTGTCACAGATTTTTTTCCACCCTTTGCAATGCCTTACATGAAATATTTAACAAACTGCAACATAACTGAACATGGCTATGAGAACACTTGAGTGTTTTTGTCTGTCACTTTTTATAGAAACATTATTTCCATATTTCAAATGGAGGTGAATGGACTGGAATTCCCGTTCACCTGTGAGTTTAATCAAATAAAAGCAACTTTTGTTTTCTGTAAACGTGTGCCTGCATTTTTCTCCACCTTTAAAACATTACAGCGGGTGTATTCAAAAAAGCAGGTGCGAGACTGTTTGGTAAATGATTTTCTTTCGTTTCATTTAGGGAAACTCGTTGTTTGCTGAAAGCCTCTGTGGTTAATCCTTTAGGGCTGTCCCTCAATGTTTTCTTACATTTAACTCTAGTTAAATACTGTGTTACAGTACATGCTTCTAATTATGAAAATTCTAGTCTGAAAAGGCTCCCTTTGCTCAGCAGGTAGATTACCATATAAATGTACTTTTCTCCATTTCAGGCTCCACTAGCTTCAGCTAATATTGCTATTATCAATAAGTAATACAGTGATCTGATGAAGCTAAGCTGCCCATGGAGCTGCTCTTTTCTCGTTTTTGATTGGTTGTCACGGTCACTCATGATAAGCTTTGCCTGTTGGCTGCCATCACTCAGTTAATCTTCACTGAATGTGCTTGAGAAAAGTGAATAACACTGAATAAATAAGTGATAAGCGGTTGATGAAAAGCTCCACATCTCCATCCACATGAGATCATATTTCCATACGCATTACCATACACATCAAACACCTTGCCTTCATGAATTAAATTTTGATCATATAGTTGCTGCTCAAAGCAAAATACTTCCTCCACCTGCCTACACACACACACACACACACACACTTACTTGAAATTACGCTAAATATGCTAAGTGATGCAAGCTTGATGGGTGCAGCAGGTCCCTCTGGCCACTTTATGCTAATTAATGCGGTGCCGCCCTCTGCAGAGTTGCTGGACTAATTAACGCTGGCTGTTGTCTGTGACATCTGAGCTCTGTCGCACTCAGCGCCTTACTCCCTGCTGACTGCCAGGATCTCCCTTTGCCCGGCTGAGGTCTAACCTTTGTATCACACATTCCGTGCAGACAAAGAGTTTCCCCATCTCTCAAGACATTTGTAGGTCAAACACGGAAAAATTGTGTTGACTCGGCTGGGATTGTAATGCAGCCGTACCAGAGTGGGAACATACAAGTGTTACTCTCAAGGTGAAACCTGAGAGGAAATTCTACAGCTAGATTTGAGCCAAGTAAAACTTTAGCTACCGGTACAATAACGGCTCATACTGAGAGGAGAGGAAATTGACAGAGAAATGGATTCTGAATTTCACCCGTAAGACTGAAGAGCTTCCTCTCTACCATTCAAGTGAATAAGCCAACTATCCACTCTTGAATTATGTCTTGTTTCATTTTGTATTTCATTCATCTTCCTTCAAACGATCTCATAACATCTGAGGGAGCACAGACTGAAACAGTCACAGACAGTGATTTAGCAGTGAAGACATGAATGAGAGGTATAAAATAAAATAAAGAAATCTCCAAGTCACAAATGGAGAAAGCGAAACATTAAAAGACGGCTCCTCACCATCAATAATCCACACATTTTTGGAGCATATTTAGTTGAAGCATATGGTTCTATGTTTATCCATCAACAGGGGGGCTTTTTACCCCAAGCTAAACACAGACTGCGTGTCTAAAATTTCCATGCCACCTAAAATCCATGTACGCTTTTACGAACACGAGTGTCCTTGAAAGAGGAGAAACTATGTTTATGTGTATGTGAATATGTGTGTGTGTGTGTGTGTGTGAAGGTTGCATGTGGAGCTCTGGACCCCTCTGCAGAGCAGATGGCAGCACTTCCTCCGGCTAGATAAATACTTCACGTGGGGAAATCTGTCACTGGGACAGGGAAGGGCATGCTTCCAGAGAGCCTGGGACAGGATGAACACACAGCATCACAGTATGAGCACATCGCTGTGATCAGAGTCAAACATTAGGCAGTCAGGATGGATATGTGTGCTTTAAAAAATGACTTTTAACTAATTTAAGGACCCGTGATTTATTCGGTCACATGTGCAAACAAAGTAAAGTAGGCACTTTATTCAGGGGGGATTATTAAAATGACATTGCTTCTGGTTTAGTATAGTTTCCATAAAATGTTTAGATAATCATTCTCTTCTTGCACCAAAGACATTTTTTTGAATTCCTGACACAAAAGCATTATTTAATCCTCCAGATCTCCAGCATAATGACAAAAATTAATAATAAGCAGCTCTATATAACAAAATGCTGTATTCTAACGCTCTGCCATATGGACCCCTTCACGAAAACCACCTGTTATTTTCAAATATGTTCACTTGACTGCTTTCTTATCTTTTTTCAGCTTACCGCTTACTCTCAGCGACTACATCGAGGTAACCATTCAAGCCACCGATACTTCTGTCGAATCCTTCACTCAATCCTTTAATAAAATTTTAATTTATGTCGCAGCTGACCTCATTACAGTTTGATTTGGGGTAGAAGTCACGTGACATACTATTAACTTTAACTGCAAGTGCATTTTGTTTTTACAATCATAGATAGGCAAATGTGTTAACCACTACACTAACACACAAAAAGACAAACCTGAAAAAAGAAGATAAGAATTAGGTTTATAGCACCCAAACTCCTGGAAGCTCCGTGATGAATGATCAATCTGTAAGAAGCAGATCCCACCTCTTGCCTAACGCCATCTTCATCTCCACCACAACCCTCGTTGAATACGTAGCTAAGACGTTGGGTGGATTGATGACTTCCCAGCTTTAACAGTTTTTGATGTTTTAAGCCCTGAAGGAGAAAATATACTGACAAAGGGTAAATATATAGAGTAAGTAATCTAAATACATCTATAGATGGCATATTCCAAATTTCCCCTTGTGGGACAATTAAAGGATTATTCTATTCTATTCTATTCTATTCAAAGGCAGCGATTGGTTTGACACTATGGGGAGAAAAATCAACCCAGCATTTTGCTCATAATAAACTGTACACGGCTTACGATAACTCATCCATTTTGGCACACTTGTTTAAGATGCTTTTCTAGCACAGATAAAATTTGAATTGGCAAATATAAGACCTTGCTGCCTGATATCTGGAGTGTGATGTTTGCAGCTCTGGGTCTACTGACACTTGAGACATCATGAAAGCACAGCATGTCCAGGAGTGCTGGCTCACCAAGACTCATCCATCTCATTTCTTTATATATTATTTTGTATGACTCCTAATACTCTAAATATTAAAACTAAAATCCCTTTTCTATTAATTAAGATGGTTGATATCTATATACAATTTAAACATGTTAATGAAAAAAGACGAACGAGTTTAAACAACACCGACAACATGTTACCACTTAGACAACATATAGGTCACATTAAGCAAATCAGCAATTAGAAAGCCAACGGACATAACAAAGTGAAATGATAGCAGATCAAGAAATGGTGCCGAAGTCCTGCACATAAAACTAAAAAATGAACTGTTGCTTTATACGTTTTAGATTTACTGCAGTTTAATCCTTTGAAAGGAACCAGGCAAACTATTTATTGCTCTTTCAATTTTAGGTACAAAGCCTTACATTGTATTACACAGTCAGATACAGACATGTGAAAAAGAAAGCCTTCGCTAGACTCTGTGAAAAACTGCTTCCAGTGAAATTAAAAGGGTAAATAGCACTTGAATAACTGATCGTCAGGAAGTGGGAAGGTTTTGGCACTTTGCTGGTCTGGAGCATTCAAATATGTGTTAACTCAACGCCACACTCCTCCCAGGAGTGAACATCCCAGCAAATTCATCCTAAGGCCAAACTGTGCAATACTCAGAGAATTTGCAAAAAAACAAAAATAAAACTCTACAGGTCTCAAATAGCATGTCAAATGTTAAAGGTTATGACAGTACAGATAGAAAAAGACTATCCAAACTGATGTCATGTTTGGAAAGGGTTAGCAGGAGAAAGTCTCTTCTCTATATAAAGAACATAGCAGCATAGATTAGGTTTGCAAAGTTGCACAGGACTTCTGGAACAATGTCCTTTTGGACAGACAGACCAAAGTAGAGATGTACAGCCATAATGCACAGCACCATGTTTGGCTAACACCAACATGTCACAGAATAATCAGCAGAAACACCTCATAACATCTGCCAGCACGGTGGTGGAGGGGTGATGATTTGGACTTGCAGTCATTGGATGGACCATACATTCCTCTTTAAACCAAAGTATTCCAGAGACCACCTGACTTGCAGCTAAAGCTTGGCCTAAATCAGGTCATGCAACAGGACAATGATCCTAAACACAGCAGCAAATATACAAAAGATTGGCCAAAAAAACAGAAAAGAAGGTGTTGGAATGGCCCAGTCAAAGTCCAGACCTCTGGTGAGATCTCAAGAGAGCTGTGTATTAAAGAATTTCCGTAAACTTCAATAAACTGAAGCAACACTGTAAAAGAGAGAGGGCCCAAATTCCTCCACAACGATGTGAGACTGACCAAGTACTCAAATTATCGCTCCTAAAGGTGATTCTACATACTACTAAATGATGGAGTTTACTTAGTTTTTCATAGGACTCTGTTGTCCTGTGAAAACTTTCTTTCTCACATGACTTAATAGGAGAGGTAGAAAACTAAGAAAAGTCTCAAAATACGGCTCAAAACTACAGTGTACTGAGCTCTTTCAGTGACCATAGATATCCTTATTTTAGTCATTAGCTAACAGACACATTGGGCCATATGTTTATTCTTGCAAAGATTAGAAACAGGTTCAAGCTAGCAGAAAGATTCACTACTCATTCAAAAAACACAGAAAAGCACTGATGAATGAACGTACTGTAAACTGACTCCCAAACACTGGACGCATGCATGCATAACATCTGAATACGTTCAACACTGCTACACACGTCCCCTGCTCCGCTCCACTTGCTATTTATTATATTTTGTTCAACACAATTCATACACACTTTTCTTCTTCTTATTTCCAAGCAGTGTAGTCTGTTATATAAAATAAAACATTGGGAAATTTCCTCCAGTAAGTTTAGCACAAGTTTGGAACAGGTGGAACATTTTGGTGGCGGTGGTGTGTGTTTGACTGTGAGTGTTTGGTATTTACAGACTCCTTGGCACCCCACTATGTCCCCTCACTTGCAAAAGCTTTGGACACCATCCAGCAGTCTCTATGGCAACACCCCTGCCAAATTTATTGGTGGTAGCGGCTGGAGTGCAGGGTTAGTAGAGGATGAGTGTAAAAACACACAACGGGCATAATGTACCGGCGTTTTTCCGATAGTTTTGACTATAAATCACTTGCATACTATCATTACGTCGATCTGTACTAAAAGGTGTTACGTGCATGTCTGTGTACACATAAGCTTGTCAGTGTGCCTGGGATTGTATTGACAGAAATTTGAGCCACTGACCTTTCTGTGCCAGCGAAGCATTGGGTTCATATTTGTCAACCAGCAGCTGGACCTGTTCTGGTTTGAGAGGAGGGTAGAGTATCTCGTTCAGACGAGGGTCTCGCTGTTTACTGTTAATGAACTCTGTCATCTGCTCCACTGTGAGGTATGGTCGACTCTTGGCCCCCCTGAGCAGAGAAAGGAATGGGCCAGAAATGGGAAAAATTAGACAAAACCTCTTAAAGGGCTGCTAAGCAAGGTGTGGGTGCAAGGACGGGATTATAAAATAGCATATGGGGAAATGAAACAAGGAAAAAACGATGGAAGGGAGGAGCTGTAATTAAAGTGCAAAAAGACGTGGCGAGGCAGAGCGGCAGACATGCAAAACAACAGGATTAAATGTTGTGTTTTGAGTAAATTATGAGAATTCATTAAAAACGCCTTTCCCATCCAAGCCTGTTCGACTAAATTATCTTCTCCACATCCTCCTGGCTCTCCTGCTACCTCACTTAACTGTGATTAAAATACAGATTTATGACTTGGAGTAACATCGGTCGAGCTGGCGCGCTTTCTCGGCTGACGGTCTCAGTCCCTCTGGGCCAAAGGGCAGTTCTGCTTCTGCAGCACGAGAGGCCAAACCAGCTAGGCTCGAGAAGTCACAACCAGAGACATTAGAACACACTTTCCTGGGCTAATTAACTTCTTATAAATGGATAAAAGGATCTGGCTTGAACCTGGGAAACCAAATTTTCCTATCGAGGCTACAAGTATGAAAAGATATGAAAAGAGCAACAGATGATTTGGGAAAAAAATATATCAATTATGATTTTTTTGACATTTTAAACTGAGAGTTCCCATATTCTTTGGAGGTGGAAAAGGTTATTATTACCACACACAGACAGAGCAGAGAGGAAAACAGTACTTACACTTCAGAGAAGATGTGGTCCAGCTCAGGTCGAGGGCAGATGTTGCTCAGGAACATGCTATAGACCTCTGCATTGAAGTCCTCCTGGGGAATGGAGTCATTCTGCAGCAGACAAAAGTAACATAGGTAAATAAATTGCAGGCAGTAGTGTTTGGACATACTGTGGAAGGGCAAATAGATAAAAGATACTTTTTCCACAATGACAGGTGCTCTGGAGAAGACTTTTCTTGCATGCCTCAGTGCCACAAAACCGTGTTTTTATTTGTTAAATAAAATGTGTTTAACTCAATTTTCAGTTTAATGCACTGATCCTAGCGCAGTCTTTACAAAAAGGCAATCTTTCATGCTTCATCAGGCTTCTTTATCTATGAGACGCTTACTCGTGTCTTCTATATCTATGTAAGGTAACAATCCTATGTGCACAGTAAAGTGAATTTTATATTTGTATCATCTTGGGATAAACAGAATTATTTAATTTAGCTGATTTAGCTTTGCTCTAAATGTTCTGAAAATCAATGAACTCACATGTAGCTGTCACTTAAGAAAAATCTATTTGTAAAAGTAGTTCTTGCATAGGGACTATTGAGTATGTATGGTAGTATTTCCTTTTTCAGGACCTCTTTCAGAGTAAGATTAGACACATTAGAGCAAATATTCTAATTTCTGGAGCTAACCCTGTTGCTTATCATCTGGTTATTTGCACCTCTGAAGTCAGACTTGGTTTCTCATATGACATGTTCCACTTCTGTTCTTCCATCTTGGTTTAATGAGGAATTTTTTTTCACATCAGGTTGTGATGTCCTCAGATTTATAAATGCGAGCCTCACTTCTGGTACAGTTCCTTTTAAGCATGCAGTAGTCAAGTCCTACTGCTTTGCACATGCACCTGCTAGGTCAAATTATTCACAAGATAGAATGTCTTGATGATTTACCTGTACTTACACTTGGATCTTGGATATCACTGTGCCACAAGAAGCCTCAATGAGTGAATTTTGGATATAATTTAATATATAAAATAATAACAATAAAATTTGATGTCCCACAATTTCTTACAGTTAAATGAGTCCAAGAAACAGAGGCCATATTGTTTGGCTCTCCACTATTAACTGAGAGAGCGAAGGATAACCTGGGCTCCTTTATTCTGTTTATAATTAAAATACAGGTTAACTTTGGGATAATCAAATTAGAAGTTTCACAGATAAATAAAACTAAGACATATATTTTCAAACTTTTGGAAACTGATGATTTCTGGAACTGTGACTGGTGGACTGGTAGCTGTTGGTTTATTTGATGTAAACACTGTGAATGTGTATAGCCATACTTTTTTTAGGAACCTGTTTATTCTTTTTTATTTGGTTGTAAAGAACTTTGGTTTTAAATGTACTTACTTATTTTCAAACTTTCCCCACATACTAAGAAATGTCATGTTTTGCAGACTTCCTAGTTAGAGTGCTGCTGAGGTAAAGACATCTATCCACTAACCCACTAATGTGACTAAAAGAAACACAGATCTGTCATTCCACCTGCCGTCTTATAGTTGGCCCTCTTGAAGCAATTGCAGAGATGCAAATAACAAACAGCAAATAACTGCTTACAATTTTACTTATAGAGCTATCAGTGGCAAACAGGTATGATAAAGACACAGCGTGCTCAGCAGCAGGGAACAGCATTTTGCCAGCAAGAAACAGAGCAGAACCACACAGTCTTAGAAAAGACTGGGAAGGAGGGAGGTGAGGAAGGATGCACAGAAGTAGGGGGGATGCAGGTCAAGCCCTGTTGAGACTCAGTGAGTCATTCAAAAGACATTGGTGCGAGCTGGGCTGTGTATGTGCTTTTGCCTGGGAGTGTGTGCGTTTGAGGGATTAACAGCAATACCATTTAGCTGTAATTACTTGTGCAATGGAATAACAGCAAATCCCAGCAGACCTTCATACAGCAATCGGTTTTTACCTCCTGCTCTCTCTCCCTGTGCTAATTATGTATAGCTTGTTCTGTCTGTGGTTGTGTGTTTGTATTCCTGTGTGTATGTATATATGTATGTGTATATATATATATATATATATATATATATATATATATAAATTATATTCGATTCGTATTCAGAAGCTATTGATTGTAGCCAGAATTGGCCACAATTCGCTAATCAGACTAAAAATAATAACTAGTATTAATCAGCTGAGATTACATTTAAAATCAGGGTGCCATCAGATCTTATTGTGAAAGGTTCTTTTATTGTGTTTTGAATACATTTTATATTACTATGAAGTAACAAGCGCATTAACAAAAGAAACTGAACCCCACTTGTATGCACACAGAACACCTGTGCTTTGCGTCAGATATGTTATATATTCTGATTTTAACCAGCTGAAAATGCTGAATATCCAAAATCCATTTCATTTCACTACAGACTTAATCTAAGATATTACCTTTTCAGTGAGTAATTTAAATGTAAACATGTTTTATGAGTTTAGTCACATCTGAAAGTGACCTGACCCAATTCCGATTAGCTTTACAGTGTGTTTGCCTTACTACACACATATCAATACATGTCAGTATGCGTTCAGAGCAGCACCGAACAGCAGTTTCCCACTTCTAGGGATGTGTTTGCTACTGTTTGAATACAGAGCACTGTTTGCACCTCTATGCATTAGGGTGCAGCTTCTCTCTAGTGGCATCTAAAAAAGGTAGAGATAAAACAGCTTTTGTCATCTCTATTGATCCCACTGGGTCTATTTGTTGCATTACAACCAAGGCTAAATCCATCCTGTGCTGGGACTCGTGCAGACATCCAGAAAATAAGACAAATAAGCACAGCAGCAATCAGTTTGTGTTTTAAGAGATGAGCTGAATAGTCACAACAGAAACGGATGGATGGATGGATGGATGGATGGATGGATGGATGGAAAGATGAAAGCAATTGTACATAAAAGAGACAGGATGAGATGGAGACGGAAGCCTGTTCAGGGACGGAGGAAATATGAGGCGACAGTAATACTAGAAAAAAAGAGAGCTTTAGTATTTTGGAGTCTCACTCTGCCAGAAGGGAGGTTACAGCTTTCCAACGCTGTCTCCACTCGTTTCCTGTCTGCCGAGAACATCCTGAAGATACTGTAGGGAGACAAAAAACATGCTGTTATGAGTAATCACAGAAAATGCCACACACAGAGAGAAATTCTCACTCCTTTAAAGGCTGTGTGTCAAACAGATTAATTCGTCACAGCATTTAACTGACACATATTAAGATTATTCTGTGAAAATGTAATAATGTAGCAACAGCTTAGGAGAGAATGGGGGGAAAAAAAGGGTGAAACTACAGGCCGGACAGAATGCAACACTAAAGACAAATATTAGACTCAGATGATGCCTGTGTGGGAAAAGAAATGCAATATAACAAGGGAGGGGTAGAAGATGGGACACTGAGATTTAAATACTGCAGTCTAACAGCCTTGCAATGAATTTTACACTCATAAAGGTTACACAGTAAATTTCTGTTTATGCTGAAATAGTTGGAGAGCTACTGATTCAGCTTATTTGGAGCATTAGGAAGCTGTGCAGTAATGCAGCAGCATAAATTCTCCTTCAATGAGAGGTGTTTCTAATACGTTTACTCTCATAGATAGATGGCTGGACTGAGATAAAATAGTGTATTTTCAAATTTGCACGGTCAATGTGCTCAATTAAGTTTTAATATTCACATATAAACATGGAAAATAGCTTGATTTTAATACTGCTTACAGTGAAACACAAAGTTTTCCATGACAAATGCCACTTGTGTACATAAAAACGGCAAATCTTTATGAACGCGATGCCACACAGGCCCCAACAAAGATGAGGAAAGAAAGCTTCCCGCCAATGGTGTCATTTTGCAAATCACACCAATTTTCATCATTGCTGTCATAATTTTTATTATCATATCATTGCGCTTGTGCTTGTAATGCCATAAAGTCTGTCTCAACAGAAGCATCTTTTTTCTTGCATAAATAAACAAAAGGCGCGCAGATGTAATGTTTCTTTATGATGTACGCATGTAAATAATGCAAAATGATCTCAAATCAAATCACATCGTCACATCATCAGCGTCTCGATTCATTTAACTCTGGAAAAACACTGCCGACATCTGTGTTTTCAAGCTTCTGTTATCTGTTTTATTCTGGTGTATACAGACAATAAAAGTGATTTACAGTGGACTCTAGTGTCACTGCAGCCACAGCAGGACATTTAGGTCTGGTTCTGTTAGCCATAGCCTGTTTTAATTGCTTGCAGAGGTATGCCTGCGCAGGTCCACGAGCACTTACTGTATGCTCAGTGGAAGAGCAGTATCAAGCTGACATTAGTCAAACTGACATGTCTTCCTAGCTAGGAGGTTAATTCCCTGAACAGCAAGGAGTGTCTCTCTCTGTTGACACCCCCTGCTTTCCTCCGCGGCTCTGAGGGAGGTTATCACGGAGGTTCACTGCTGCCCGCCTGCCTGAAAGCTCAACTTGACTAATGGAGATGGAGAGAGGTGGATTTTCAATGAGGCGATGACAAACTTCCAGATAAATCACAAACTGACACATTCAGACTAAAGTTTAAAATCGCCTTAAAATTAAAAATTCACATTGGTGAAACAGGCACGGACCTATAAGCGTGAGATAAATGAAAAGTGGTGATAAGAAGAGCAAGAATGAATATTGTCATGACAGATGGAATGGGTAATATATTCTAATAAAGCCGCACATATGCAAAAAACAAAGTGTAGGTTTAAGCATCTGCACGCTTAGAGAAAAGGCAAAAAGGCAGAGGAAACTATGCACCGATGAAAAGAGCAGAACCGCTGTAGGGATGGGGGAGGGGT
>VUQG01007251.1:83893-105082 GCA_015106755.1 Etia nguti
TGGGGGGGTGGGGAGGGGGGGGGGGGGGGGGGGGGGGGGGGGGGTGGATGAGTCACACAGACTTACTTCTTGACGGGGATTCTTCCCTCAGGGTTTAGCTGCAGCTTCAGCCGGGTGTATCTGCATTGGACAGAGCACACATCAGCAGCAGCTCGTGATAGCAGTTTTTTCAGTGTGAGTGAGATTCTTCATCAGGTTTAATGTGTGTGTGGGGGGCGTTTGCTTGATCTTACACAAGTGACTGACATACATAACCGTCTGCCATGACCAGGTTTGCAGACTGGTACGTAATGCATATCGGAAAGTGATAAAATGAATGTATCCGAATATCTCAAAGTGGCTGACTGTGCATGAGTGGAGTTCTCTTTGCACACTGCGGATATATCTGCCGGAGTTTACACGAGAGGTCAGAACTGTGGACTAATCCATGGAAGTCTTGAACGCTGGCAGCGCAGAGCAGTGCAGCAGCAACGCACAGGCAGTGTGTAACCTGGCCTATAAATAGCTCAGCTGCAACAGGAGCCCTCATTGTAGGCTGGGCTTTAAGTGGCTGCTGTCTAATAATTAATATCCATTACAGTGTCCACTTGACGGAACTTGCCGACTGCCTCAGGCTAATAGGCTGGTGACTTTTTATTGTCAATGGGGATCAAAGTTTGGGGAGTTGTTTTTTTCTTCTTTTGGTTGAGATAAAGTTAGCCAGTAGCACTGCATGAGGCTTTATTCTTTTCTTTTTTTTTTAAAGAATGAGTGAAAGGCTCCCAAACAAGGAAGGGAAGGGGTGTATTATTCATTATGACACTGGAGAAAGGCGAAAACAGATTACTCACTGTCTCCTTTTCTGTTTACCTCACTACTTTCTCTGTTCTTCTTCACATACCCACTCTAGTTAATCCTAGACGTTACTCATTTACTCATTTCTTCATTAGATGACGCCAAAGACATAAGCAGTTAGATGACGCTAACTGCTCAACTCCAAGTTTACAGACATAGTCACAGAGCAACGCAGAGTAAAACACGCAGTTCTAACACTGCCATGTTTGGTAATTGAGGGCTGTGTTAACCAAGGAGGGTATTCAATTATAATTGTACTGATTTCAACACCTTTCAGCAAGTGGTCATTTGAAAAACATGCCGGGATCTGTTTAGTTTCCTGTTGATGAGAACGCTGCCCAGCTATGCCGCTCCTCAGAAAACCCACCCCCCAAAATCAAAATCACTGCTTTAAGAGATAGCGATGAGAATTAACCACACGCGGAGAAACATCAACATCGCTTCAGGGAGGCAGCATCCTCGCGCTGCAGTAGCGGTATGGCAAAGAATTGCCTTATTTGTAAGCAAGGAGTGTACAAGAACTGCTGCTGCGAGCAACCGACGTGACCGCGAGACCTGCTGTATTCAGTTCTATTCCACTCTATCTGTACTATGTGGTCGATGACCACTTTTATTGTCTCATAAGTCAATTAGCCTCCTCGGGGGTGCACGTTAATGGCTTCTGTTCACTGATAAACAGCAGACAGCTGGGAGTTGTCGACGAGCAGAGTCCAGCAAAAAATAATTTGCGTTCATATTTAAGCTCACTCTGCGTGAGCTTCACTCGGAGTCGGAGGTGACACGAGGGCAAAGGATGATGAAAGCAGTCATGGACATTGAGTCACTGATAAGGATAATCAGTGATTTATGTAATACCCTGGAACTGACAAAATACTGGCTTCCTGTTTTTTGCCCTCTCTTCCTCTCTTTTTCCAATTCAATCAAAAAAAAAAGCTCAGCTCACCCAGCCAGCCTGGAATCTACTATATGTCACTACTGTAACACAAAACATACACTACAGTATCAAACAAATGCACGCTCACATATGGGAAGCAAGCAAAGACAACTGACGCATGCAGGGTGTTTTATAAACTGGTATAAACATATTTCCAGCTGTTTTGATAATTCTGCTTTCATCCGTTCTTACTTCCTCCGTTGATGTGTGAAGAACGCAGCTCAGGCTGCATTGTAGACTGCAGCGTGTGAACAATGTAAGCACAAATGTGCTTTGGTGAAGGTGTAAAAGCTACATCATGGTTTTGCAAGATTTTTACAGAACATTTTACCGTTTTTGTTCATGTAAAATACATCATGTCCCTAATGTGACTCTTGCTATGAGTGACATTTCTGGTGCTTGCACACCTGATTTTCATATCTATCTTGGGGACTGTGGATTTACATTTTGTTCGAGACTGCTTGTGTGTGTGTGTGTGTGTGTGTGTGTGTGTGTGTGTGTGTGTGTGTGTCCGTGTGTGCATGCATCCGGTGACGTACGCTTTTTCGAGGCACGCCTCTCTGGACATGTTCTGCACCAAGAGGTTGGATGCCAGGTTGAAAAGCTCTTCTGCCCATTCCTGCAGGAAATAAAACACACACACAACATTAACACACACACACACACACACACACACACACACCTAGAGTCAGGAAAGAGAGCGGTGGTGAACTCATTTGCGCTTTGATGCTGATAACTGCTGAAGGCTGGAAGTTTGTGTTCAGTTTCTGCTGCCGTGTGTCAGGAATAAATTAAGTTCATGCATACAGAGTAAGTATGCTGATCATTTTTCATAATTTTCATGAGTAGTAAATGACTTGATGATGAACTTATGATGCAGGTTTTCACCATGATCCTAAAAAAAGAAATGGTACCTTCGTCTAAAGTCTCCCAAATCAATTAATAATAAATAATTATTAAGAAACGCTTTCACTCTTTGAGAATTTTATTTATTGCTTTTAATGACCTAGTTTAATAGTATATACAAAAATTAGGCACAACATTAAAACCCCTGCATAATATAGTGCAAGTCCCCATCAAAGAGTCTAAACAGCTGTGACCCATCGAGGCGTAGACTCACTAATTCATCAACAGCAGATTCACAGATCTGACTAGTTTTGGGGGTTTTTTTTCAGCACATCCCACAGATGTCTAAATGAACTGACATCTGTGGAATCTGAAGGCAAAGTTAACATCTCGGAAGCCTCGTCACACTCCTTAAACCATTCCCAAGCTCTTTTTACAGTGTTGCACGACTCATTGTCCCTATGACAGTGAGTCGAATGTCGTCAGAGAGTACTTTTGCAATTCAGATACGAGCTTGGTTTGCACTAATGTTTAGGTACGTGCTACATTTAAGATCAACATCCATATGAATCCCAGGGTCCCAACAAAACATTATCCAGAGCATCACACTGTTTCTGGCAGCTTGCCACCTTCAATTCAATTCAATTTTATTTATATAGCACCAAACAACAACAGTTGCCTCCAACCACTTTATATTGTAAGGTAAAGACCCAACAATAATACAATTATTACGATGCACTATTCTTCACATAGTGCATCCTGCTGCCATCCTTTTCTCCAGGTGAATGATGCCTGGTTGCCCACGTGATGCCAAACAAAACATTTCCAGGGAATAATTCTAATATAATTATAGGGTGAGTATAGGCACATGGGTAGGGCTACACAACTTCACCC
Organism: Etia nguti; assembly: GCA_015106755.1. NCBI lineage: Eukaryota > Metazoa > Chordata > Actinopteri > Cichliformes > Cichlidae > Etia > Etia nguti. The sequence goes on from VUQG01007251.1 coordinate 87,402, forward strand.
TGACTGCTCAGTTACTGCCTAAGATATCCCGCTCACCACTGTAGATGCCGGAGATGCCACTGCACAAGTCAAAGTTATTACTCACTTCAACTGTCTGTGGGGTTTTTTTTGTGGCTGTCCAGGTTATATACAATAAAAAAGTAGTTACTTTGTATACTGCTTCTATGCATGATTTTCTTTTTTACCTTTGCAATCTCCTCTTGGAACGCCATGAAGTTCAGGTAGGTGATATTCACCATGTCGGTGCCACTCACAACCGTCAGCATCCTGCTCTCCAACTTCCCCGACAGCGTGCTGTTATCCAGTAGCTCACGCAGCTTGGCTTCCTTTACAATGAAACAAAAACACACAAATAAAAAAAACATATGTTATAACAAAGAAATAAACTATGAAACTCAAAATGAAAAACAAAAGTCACCAAATGAATGAATTTTTGTAACAAAATCCCCTTCAATGACACAACGACAGCCAAGGAGTGGTAATGCTAATTTTCTTAGGAGAAAGAGAAGCATTTTAAACTTTTATATTTAAAAATGTCATCCCTTACAGGCATGGATGAGGAACACTTAATTAATAAGCTTTCACAATGATCTCGTTTACATTGAAAAAAAAGATGTTAATGATTTATAGTCCTTTGGATTCTCCAATTCAGGGACCTAATACAGTGTTGCTCATGTCCTACTTGATCAATGCCCTTTCCTCTCATGTGATTGTTGCAACAACTGGTCACAAGTCACATGATCATATGCTCGATATCCTATTGGCTAATGTTTTTGTATTTATTGGTTTCATACCTGCTCCAGTTAAAAGCCGAAAATAAGGTGTGTTGATAAAAGAAATTGCGCTACATAACCCAAGTTCTGACCACTTTATGTTAGCCTCTAATCCGAGCTGCACACACATTGAACCTTGGTGGAACAGATCAGTCAGACCGGCATCTAAAAACTAGCAGGCCAAACAAAGCTTCAGCGAAATGGCAAATGACATAAAACAGGCCATGGAAAAAGACGAGCAATGCTTTTTTTGAGGAAGTGGGAGACGGCGCTGCTCTGTGTCATGGCATTTTGCTATGATGTTGTTTCAAAACAAAAACAGTCTCTGAATGTACTCAGAGGAAACAAGACTGGTTAACATTCGGGAGTTCGCACCTCATCTGATGGCTGATTTGGTTAATTAGAGGACAGAGGTAGAGAATCCGTGTGAGGCTACAGCACCAGCGATTCTCAGTCTGTGTAAAGGGTGCACATGGCGGGCTATACAAGCAGGAAACGAGGTGGGTTAAGTATTTGTAGACTAAATAAGTGAGCTGGAGCATGACTGGAGAACTTACATGTAGACCTTACTGTTTCAAAGCACAAATGTCTAATAAGATGTCAGCACGGGATTTATGGTGTTATTTATTATTTATTAATAACCCCATGACAGCTCTCCAAATCCTGAGAGCTTGGCGGTTTTCCAGCCGTGCTTTCTAGCTTGTTTTAAGCACCAAAAACATCCTCCTGTCTCAACATATTTTACAGCTTAACTGCGAAAAAAAAGCATACTACAAAGAAGAGCACACAATAACTTGTAATCAACATCACAGGGCAAAATGTTTTGCTAAAAAACACCAGAGGACTCACTTAACCGAGGAGAATGCTTTTCTTGCTCTGAAAGGGTTTTATTTTTAAAGGCTTACATAAAAACTGCAAATTCATAAGTCAACAGAAATTGTCCCCACATTGAGAAAAAGCAATTGTCGGACTTAATACAACCCTAATTCTCTCATCATCTGACAAAATCAGAGGGCTGCTGCAGGAAGTCTGTTCTCTCCTACAACAAAACACTGGGTGCTGGCAATACTCCAGCTTCCACAGAGGAAAAACTCTGGAGAATTTGCATTCAGCGGAGCTAATTGTCAGAGGAAAATTAAACCAAACTAATTTTAGCAAATATATATTTAAGAAGTTCATCTTTGGTGCGAATCACAAAAAAAGCCCCCCAAAAAAAGAACCTAACTACAATGCCTCTGAGGAGAAAGAGAGGAATAATAATGATCTCCTTCTCTTCTTTGCAAACCCAGTATGCAAGTGGCATACAGAATTCTTGCTCCGGCTTAATTAACACAACAGAAAAGCCCTGTAAAGGATTTTGCAGTGAAAGCAAATGAGCTTCCACTAATTTGACCAATCAAACAAAGAGCATTGTGTCCTGTGTCATGCTGATAAATGTCCTCTACACATCCCTCACACCCCCCAATCAAATTGTGCAGGCCTAGTGGCGCCTGCGATTATCACAATGAGAACTTCTAAGGTAATACATGTTCACCCTGTCCCTTCTGACAGCCTGTGTACTCCCCCCTTTACTAGTTTATGTGGCTAAGGAGGTACTTCTTGAAAATGAGATGTTGCTCTTTTAAATTAAAGAAAAAATGTATATGTGGAGAAAACAGGTTTTCAGTGTTGTGTATCATCTAGATGGTTAGAGTCATGTGTGGGCTTGACCACCAATCGATGGAACACACACACATGCACATCCTGAGTTCAATGAGAATCCATCACTGTCCACTTATGTATTCTGAATGCCACCAGCGTCATCATTCAAAGGATAAAAAGCCACTTGCAATTTGCTAAAACACACAAAGCTCCCTCTGAGAAATGCTCTGGCCGACAGCCAGACATGAAAGGCTTCTGAGAACAGACGAGATGACAGTAAGATGCATATTTCATTTATTACTACAACGTCAATGCAATTTGATATTGTTTTGATGCTACTGGTAGCCATTAGCTGAACGTAGGGCTCATCTCCCACTATGCAGTCATCTGGGCGGGAGCTGCAGGCACTTACATCAGCAGTTATGTTGGGAAAAGACTGACTGACTGAAAGAAACAAGCTGACAGGTGGGCCCTGCTGGACGGGAGCAGGAGCAGGGGGAGGGAGCAGGGGTGGAGGAGATGAGGACAAAATAAAGAAAAGTAGAAATAAAGCAAGGAACAGAGAGCAATGGAAGGAGAGGAGCAGGAAAGGGGTAAGCCATGTGAGTGAAAACCAATTTGTGCTGGTGCATTGTGGGAGCTATTAGAGGCATGCCTGCGGTCCCAGTTACCACAACGAGTGGGGATTCAGAGAAAGGCAAAGCGTAGGGAAGGGATTTGGATAAAGATGTGGTCGATTTTGGCCTTTTTGAAAACACACCCAAGGCCCACTGAATGTCTTCTGTTGCTATAGTGCACGCGTGTGAGAGTGTCCTGTTTGATGCTTGTGAGCACGTGCTTAGTCAAGCTTTCAAGGTGCATGTTGGCAGCTGCCGCATGTCAGTTTAAGAAGTCTTCTCAGACACTTAGCATTCAGGTGGAGGTGCAGCCTGAGGAAATACACAGACTTTCTCCTTCTGCCTTAGTTTGTCACGAGGCCCCCACCTGCCCCCACCTGTCACCAGCCATGCGCTCAGAGTGTGTCACACTCTGTTGGGCACAAGGAAGAGATTCAGATTGGCAAAGGGAAGTCAGCCACACCTCAGGTCATTAAACCTGCAGCACGGCACCTGTCTAAACTCTCTCTCCTGCGCACACAGCTTGGACACACACCATCGCAAGTGCACACACGACACGTCCACCTTAGCACAGGCATGAAACTGCACAGGTGCAGGCTCGGCTCAATGCCGAAATACACACCGTCACACGTAACTGTGTGTATAAATAAACACACAGAGAGACATTAGATCAAAGGAAATGTCAGTATGAATGATTGATGATGAGCCATCTACCTACACACCACTCAGCAGGATCTGGAAAATCTGGTGAACCCAGCTAAGGAAAGGGCTTAAATTTAAGTTTATTATTAATGCAGAGTGTAACAGCGACTGGACTTAAACTAGACTAAAAACTGGATGATAATGATCCCAAACTAAACTTAACAACTGACGAAACAATTCTGCACCAGCCTTTACTCCCTTTCAGTTAGGCCCCTGGCAGTACAGCCACTGTGGCCTGCTCACCATCATGGGCCTGACAGGCTACACTCCCCAAGAGGAGCTGCAACCAGGCATGGGATGCCCAATACTGATGTTTTGACGCTGTGTTGAGCTTACACAGATGTTTTGAAACCCTGCTTCATGGTTTGAAATGCCCACGTCACTTGATCATATGACGTGGCTAATTTTGGAGCTTTTCACCCCAGTTTTGACAAGCGGCTTGCCTGTTGTTTCTAGCCTTGATTGACAGTGTGTAGAAAAAACCTAGTGACACGAAAACTCCCAGAAAGCTTTAAAGTCATCATCATCATCATCATTATTATTATCATTATTGTTATTGTTAGCAGCAGCAACCACAGCAAAGGGCAGTTTGTGGGAACCTTTTGACAGTTGAGTTAGTGAAACTCATAGTACCCGCAGGGCAACAGATAATGCCACTGTGGCGGTCAAAAGACACATCACTGATGTGTAACATGAACCATTAGTCTATGTTGTAAACCTGCACCTTTATTTAAAAAAAGAAATACTGGTGTGTACATGTATACATGAAACAAGCGTTTCATGTATACATGTATGTGATGATTTTTGATTTGTATCCAACTTGGAAAAGAAGAAGCCGACTCAGCCCCAAAACCGCTAAATAAATTAACATTTTTTACTAAAAATCTTTACATTGCACTAGATTTTCTCTCATTCATCTGTATTTTTCATAAGCATAATTAGCTACATTCATTCACACGTCATGCCACTGTAGACAAAACATCTTCCTCAAAGATTAATGGGGCACTTTGCTTACGTACAAATCCACAACACTTATGTCGTTATGAAAATAAGCTCATTAGCCTTTTCTCTGTAGATTTTATTGTATAAATTGTGCATTGCATTTGATAACACGCTGTTTGTTGCAGTCATAGCTCGCTGTCTTTAACAACGTTTTTCTTGCTTTGTTGTATGGAGATTTCTCCAAGATGTGTAATGACTGGTTAGACTTGCGCAAAATCTGTGTCGCTTCAAAGACTAGCATTATCACCGTGTGATATAGCAAAAATGGCCAGAAGGTGTCACTGTGGAGATGGGTGTCAGATTGTTTCAAAAGCTCGATAAAATTCTGACACATCTGCTCTAAACGTTTAGTGTTTCGAAATGCCTCGGTTGGTCCATCGCTACAGTGGTCTCCTCACTATCATAGCCTAACACACTATGCTACTCAAGAGGAGCTGCATGTCCTGCCTATATAGTCAGTAGCTCCTCCCACTGCAGGAAACAACAATTAACCAGCAATTGAGTACCAAATAAACTCAATCATAAGCATATTTAGTTATATGAAGGAAATGAAGCTCTTCTGAGTCTGTTTAAAAACACATTCTCCAAACATTAGGCAAATCTCCCCCTCCTTCATACCACACTTGGTGCTTTCCCCCAAGAGCTTGACCATAAAAGGACTCCAAAAGGGTCCTGACTGTTTTGGCAGTTCCTGAGTCCAAACCAGAGGAAGGCCAAGTGCATTTTGGAGGAGAGGTCAGAAACAATCAAATTAATCACATATAAGTCTTAAAAACTATTTTTAATCAGACTTGTTTTGAAATTCATCAGTGACTTAGCAGCAATGCGAAAGAAAAATAGCAAGGTTACAAGCATTGTGTGTTGTGTGTAGAGGTCACACACCTCCTCATCACGCACAAGTAGTAGTGGAATTAGCTTTTATGACGAGCTTTGCTTCACCAATGTATATTAACGTGGATAAATAATTATTAGTTGTTAAGGAAAGCTGTTTTAACAGATTAACCTTGCTATGTTCAAGGCAGCTGTAGCTGGAGTACAAGCTGAGTAATGTGAAAAGTTCTTTCTTTTCTTTTTTAAAGTACCAACCCTCACAGGACCTGCATTTTGCATGTTTTTTTAAAGCTGGTTTGGTTGGTATCTTGAGGATGGCACCACTTTAGCTGACTCTGCCAGTCTGCGCATTGAAGTTCACACTGAATTTTTAAAAGCATCTGTTAAACAAAAGGATGTTGAAGAAGCACTGGGAACTTATTTTAGAGATATAATTACGATTTTAGCCTTGTAGTAGTTGTTTAAGGTTTATTAGCTGATTTGCTTGTTGCAGCATTTATCTCCTATAACTATAACTAGTTATAGCTAACTATAACTTATCATACAATTTTGGCTAAGCTGTGTATATTCAATATTGTAGAGTCTTTATAAGGTGTATTTACTATTTGAATCAAAGAAGATATTCTCATCTTTGTGTTTTCCCCATCTGACCTCATGCACAATGTGTTCATGGATTTATAATCATTGGACCAATGAGCAGAAAGACTTAAATCCAGCTTGAACATCAGAATTCTGAGGAGCAGATTTTAACGTATGGAGCCACGGCACTGCAGAGCAGTACTATCAGCAGGGCACCTAACCTCCTCCTGCTGCCGGCTAGCCTTGTTAACTAACAGAGCGGCAAGATGCTGCTGGTGGGACAGTAAAAAGCCTTGGGCCTTTTGGAAGGCAATTATGGGATATCAAGCTGGGGGTGATGTGCTCATTCTGCCACACAAATGCTGCGCAGATGCATGTTTTTGTCGTTTATACGCACTCGTTTTCAGCAGAAAATATTTACTGATGTATGAGCCGTTTCAGTCTGAGTCGTATGATGATATGCCTTGTGTCACTTATCTTTGTCATTTTATTGTTGTTTAGTTTGTCTATATCTGTACGCCGATGTGCATCCTTGTTTACCAGCCAGTGTGAGTCACAGTCTACAGAGCATTTCACCCACAGCAAAGCTAATCCTAAGATGACTCCCTCTCTTGGCAATGCAGTCATTTATTTAAGAGGGTCACGCCGGATCTGCAGAGCATGTTTTAAACATTAGCCGCTTCATAACCTTACACAGACAGAAAGCACTGAAACGTTGATCCTATTAGAAGAAAGCCATAGCTTTTGCTTTCTGCAAATGGCCTTCCTAATAATCCACACTCATTCATGTGCCACCCAGACACATATGAGCAGTGACATCAACATAGAAAAAAAGAGAAAAGGGGGGGGCTTGCACTTCACACCCTCGCTGTGGGAGTCTGATGCCGTACTGCTACACGGGGACACCATGTAGTTCAGCTTTAAAGCGTTTCTGCTGATTAGTCTGTTTAGTTCAGCCACAGTACCAGCAGCCTTTCATATAAGTATGGGCGAACTGTCCACTCCCATTGCAGCTCTGCAGTTTCATACTTTAAACTTCGTCAGTGTGGAAACTGCTTTGCTAACTTTTCTAACTTCGGGTGAAACTCAGCCACGATACTGCACACTGCGCGCAGCCCAAGGATAAGCTGCAGATAAGTCTCACAAACAACCGCACTGTAAACACGATCAAAGAATGCGACTAAGAAAGAGAGGGGAAGTGCAAGGAAATCGGTGAGGAATGAAGGATCTTTGATTCTGGATGAGCAGTCTCCCTTCTTTCCTATGCTATCTGTATCGCACTCCCACATAGTCATAATTCAGGTGAGAACCAAAGTGTCAATGAGCAGCAGACCACCGCAGTTTCATGAGATGGCGAAATACCCACGAGGACGGGAGTAAAAGGTCAGTGATTCATCAATCAGCTGTCAGGTGATGCATCACCAACCACAGTACAGAAGTGACTGTACACATATTTGGTACATTTGGTGAGTGTGTGTGTGTGTACTTTGCCATCCTAAGTCAGAAAACACTTTGTCACAAATCTTCGAGTGAAGCGTGAGTGAACACAGTTTGCGATAGAGGAAGCCCTTGGGATTTAAACTGTATTGTTTTTTGGAGTAAGACGATAGGCTTAATGTTTACATGTGTTCGATTGAGGAGTGCAATGATTAAGAATGTAATCACAACAACAAAAAACACATCCTGATGAAAGCACTAGCTCCTCACAAGCACTCCAGTCGAATACATCAGCCAGTGGTGATGCGTCGCCAGGGCTCAGTCATGCAGTGAGGCACAGGTTGAGAAAATGCGTAGGAGGAAGTTGAAAGCTCGTACGGACTTAACAATCCTTCATTCCAGCTCTTCAACGGGGGCATTTCATTAACCCCGAAGCAGTGAGACATGAAACAAGAGACAGAAGGGGTGGACGGAGGGGAGACCGAGAGCGTATATCACGGCATTTCCAAAATGCCAGCACATCGGCAATAACTCGTGCTGACAGGCGCTCATTTTCACGTCTTGGGGAAGTGGCGCACCATTCACACCCAATACTAATCATCTCATGACACACAGAGGAACTGGCCATTCCAGACGTTCAGGGGAAAAGAGGAAAATTCATTTTTAAAAAGAGGAGTTACACAATTGCTGCATTTCTCGTTTTATCATGAATAATCTACTCATGGACTCCTGAATTTATTCCTCTCCCCGATCAGACTTTTATTGTACTGCACAGCTATACTTCTGTCAAACTTTCATTAGGCCCACAGGGTTAACTGGACTCTACACTCCAGGCTAAAATGCATCTGGAAGAAATTCACAAGTTCAGGTATGTTTATGTTTCACCCCAAAAAGCATGTTTGTTTTTTGTTCATCATGCTGCTCTCATTGGGCCTGGGTGTAAAAAAGAGTGGTCCAGGTAGATCCAGAGTTTTTCCTCTATCAATCTCATTATTTGGGAGGTTGCTTACATAACTGCTTTTGTTTGGTTTTGGTATCTTGGAGGCCCTCAGGGGGTTAACGGTGGCTCTAGTATGGCAAAGATGGATATATTTACTGAGGGTTTCTCAGAGGAGTTGCATAACCTGTTTACTAAAGATTATGCAACTCTTTGCTAGTATACTTCAGTTAATAGCAGGGATAAAGATCTAAAGGAAAGCACTGATGCTCCTACAGCTACTCCAACTTAAAATGGTATACGCAGGACTGCTCCTCCACCTCGGGGGCCTTGCACAGCTGTAGATGCAGCTGCGTCTACAGCTACTTTCACAGATTCAACAGAATTTTATCCTCCACTGTCAGACGCTGCTCTTCAGTTGAAGCTAAAAGGATTCATCTTAAAGTGTAAAAAGAAGCTAAAACTTTCAGAGATATTTCTTGACGATGCTTTGTCACCAGTGATGTGTCTGTGAGGAAGTGGCAGTCCTTTGAAAGAGCTTGTGAGGCTGACTTGATCATGTGCACCAAGCTGTTGTTCCAGGTGCCAGTCACTGATATTTTGCATCCACCATGAGTATTCCCTGGTGGGACACATGGGGGAAAATAAAGCTTTAAACCAACTGCTTAGACATTTTTACTGCCTTGGGGTGAAATCAAATGTTGCACAATACTCTAAAACCTGTCACGTATGCCAAATTGTAAGGAAGCCTTACCAGTAAATTCCTCCATCACTATTTCAACAGGCTATTGCTGAGTCTTTTGAACATATAACATCCTCTGCCTACCATCCAAAGTTACCAAACTATAAAAGCACACTTCGAGTGTGCTGCAAAAGTATAACCTCCCTTTGTGGATGAAAAGGGACCCAAAAGTCATTGGGTTCAACCGAGAAGAACTGGTGTTTGGTCTCACAGTGCCCTTAAAGCTGCTAACAGACACCTGGAAGGTTAGATCAACCTTTGTTTTCTAATCTGTGTGGAGTTTTATGACCAAGTTCCACAGCAGTATGACATGGCCTAAACTAAATTCTGGAGAAAGCCCAAGAAACAATGAGATCTTGATATTATTTGGAGACAAAATACAGAGCATTTCAATTTTATTTATATAGCACCAAGTGATAACAAAAATCACCTCAAGGTGCTTTATATTGTAAAGTAAAGACCGTACAATAATAGAGAAAAACCCCAATAATCAAACAATCCCTTATGACCAAGCACTTGGAAACAGTGGGGAGGAAGAACTCCTTTTTAAGAGGTAGAAACCTCCAGCAGAACCAGGCTCAGGGGAGGGGCAGCTACCTGCCATGAACAGTTGGGGGTGAGGGGAAGTGAAAAGTGACAAAATGGCTTTGGAGTGTGAAAACCACCCACGCCAGCAGTGTTGGGATGGGTTATGCAGGCTTGGGACTGGCACTAGGCGTACACTAGCTTGTGACCCGCCTGAAGCTGGGTTTGTATGTCCTCCTGCTCTTGGTGATCATTTACATGTAAGATGCATACGTTTTGTCTAGTCCCCTCTATGGACAAAACATTAACATGCAGACTTTAATCATCTCCCTGAGCAGGATGAAGAACTCTGATCACAGAGTGACACATTGACGTTTGGTGCTGCAAAGATTTGGCTTTAAAGGGTGTCCAGTTGAGCCAGATTCAAAGTTTCAGTCCTAGAACGTATAATTAGGCAGCTTGGCAGCAACAGGAATACTGGAAACCTACTTCTACTTCGACATAATACAACTGGCACCTGTTAAAAGCCAAAACCAGCCCGTCTCACACTCTTTCCCCTGCTTGGCAGTCTGAACAACAGCATTCCCCTTCCCACCACACTTGTTTCCTTTGTTTGGTTTTTCATTTGTAATATACTTAATTTAGGTAACCATACTTTACTGACTCCTATGTTCATGAATATAACTGTCATCTTTTTTTTTTTTCTGATGTCATCTTGAATTTTGTGCAGTTGATTTTATTTAACAATAAAGGCTCACAAATACAGACACAGGCCAACGCAGAACAGATTCTGAGTACAAAAGTTGCCAGTCTACTACCGCAGAGTTCAAATGAAATAAGCATTACATAGTCTGAAAGCTGTTGACAGCCATACCTGCAGACCCGGCCAGCAAATGGCACAAACTCCTAATTCAGTCATATGAACGCTCTTGACATCTCATTCAGGCTGCCGTGTCATTGAGAGAAAACACGTTCTTCACCAGAAACATAAAGACTGCCTGACAGCATTTGACTGCAAATCACAGCCCCCACAGTAACTAAGTCATCTGATTTAACTGTCACCCAAAACACGGAGGAGTTGCCACAGATTTTAATATAACTCATCTTTTCAGCAGCAATGTAAGGACACGCTGCTTTGGCGTTTGCATGTATACTTCCGACAAGATCTCACCAGATATCACATGATAGAATTTAATTCATCGCTCATATTGATTTCTAATCATTTTTTGAAATAATTCTTTAAATCTCCGCTATCCTAGCAAGCTAAGCATGTTTTTTTTTGTTTTGTTTTGTTTTTTGAGGTCAACATGACTTTAATCTTTCCAAAGAACAAAAAAATGGAAGAATCTCAATTGTGTGCACATGGTGACTGCAGGACTTTGAAGAGAATAATCCTCCAGAAATGGGCAGGAAATTGGACAATCTTGCTAAGAAATCTACTTTCCTCCGGCATCGAGGTAGCATGCAAAGCATATCAGGAGGACCTTTACACCAATACTGGCATGATCAAAAGTTACAAAAGTGTATTTATTTAATAGTGGTTGTCTTTTTTAACCATTAATCTCAATAAAACATACCAAATACAAAGAATGGCAACATGTTAAAACAACAGATACATTTAAGAAGAAATAAAGAAAATAAATGCTTTCACTAAGTTTTAAGGTGTTACTAAGTCACTCTGTGCAGTCTCTACAGAATAAGGTAATTGTTAAAAAGGTTGTTTGAATATTTCTGTTCACAGAAATCCAGTCATAACTCTCACAAGCACTGGGACAGGCCACCAGTGAATACACGATTATACGGCCATTAATGGCCCAAAACAAACTTGTGTAACAGATGCTTGAGGCGTGAAGGGACCTGTTGAGAAGCAGGCTGCCAGTTTGGATTAAAAAAGAACATAAAAGCTTGGAGGACTCTGCGTATGGATAATTATACAGAGGAGACGCGCCACATTTCTGTCACAGTGCTCCTCAGTTCCTGAGAGAACCTTTTACAAGGGCACGTGCTCCGTACGCAGCATTAAAATTAGGTTGTAAATTTTACATGTGTTCAGACACGCGAGGGGACTTTGTGAGCATCAAATAGTGGCCCGGTTTCTTGGGGAGAGAGCTTGAAGGAGTGAATAAGCAGAAGAAAAGTGGCAAGAGGATGATTCACGCTGTGTGTGAATCACTCTGAAGGAAAGACGGAGAGACAGAAGGGGCAAGGGGGCAGGCTTGATGAGGTGGAAGTAGTCTACCTGGCATACACTCTCCCTCCAGCTGACCGAGCCCACGTTGGGCACACAGGAAGGCAGAGGCACAGACAGAAGGGAGCTGACCTCAGATACACTGCATGAACTCCAGCGGGAGAAAAGCTGAGCCTGCAATCGAATTAAACAAGCGCTATGCTCGTTTCAAGAATTTTGAAAAATGTCATAAGCATCATGTGCAATAAAGTGATATATTGCTACAAAAAATGCTGACAAATTTTATAGAGAGAGTCCATTGTCTCCTCCACAATGTCTAACTAAATTGAGCATTTATTACAGTTTTGGTTCCACAGCAAAGAAAACAGGAGTAAACTAGCGCTAAAATGTTAAGTTTGGGTAAAACTTAACGTTTTACTCAAAGTAACTAGTGTAAAAGTCTTTGACAAAGTTTCTAGTAGCAGCTCGCCACTTAAAAGTTCCTCCTCCGTGTCATCGTGTCCCAGGTATTCTGGTCATTACTCCCACCCACTGCCTCTGACTCACACTCTTGAATTTGTGAGGTAGATGAACCCCATTCTGTTCAAGCTGTCCATCAAGTGGCACTCTGTCAGGGGTGGCACTAAAAACAGCTCGCAGCCACCGGCAACTGGCAGGTACATAACTATGGTAATTATCCTCTAGTCATACACAAGCTCTAATTTAGCGAGGGCAGACTTCTGAAAACGCAGAGGAGCGCTGACGGACTGCTAACAGCCAACCACACGTGGAAGGACACATGCGTGTGCGCTGGCATCCGAAAAGGCGCAGATGTATATACACCCACACAAAGACTAATAAACATAATTGGTGAAAAAATAGGCACGAAGCAGAGGCAGCCAAGAGACGGGTGAAACAGGCATTTACATTTTCAATGCTTCCTTGAGCGAGAAACTGAATCTGCTCCATTCTCTAAGTGACCCTGAAATTTGACTTCCCCGCTGAGAGGTGAAGCAGTAACAATCCGGTTATGTGTATTATTAGTGACTGTGCATAACATAGTGTCTCCTGTGAAAATATTTGACTGGAAAAAAAAAACAGGCATGAATCACAAGCAGTGCAACTTTGATGACCATCAAATGTGACTGTTCAGTGAGGGAAAATTCAGCAACTAGGCCAAATAATTTCCAATAAATGAACAACGAAAAGAACTTTGTTTGTGAAGTGCATGAGCAAATAATACAGCTTCAGAGACGCAGGTATTCAGTGCACATTCGGGCGATTAAATTCCCCGCACCTAAACTGAACAACAACTCAAAAGCCAAGCGGGCAAAGAAGCCGCACACAAGAGGGTCTGCTTGACGAGCGCTGCAGCAGATTCCCGCTCTAGCAGGCAACTCTGCGCTCGAAGCTGAATCCTGCTCCTTCAGTTCAATCTGACTTCAAACAGTCTGGAGGGCAGAGCCCAAAAAGTACAAGGGCCCTAATGTGATTTGTCACTTTCAAAGCAGTGATGCCACAACCTCTGTGACTGACAGGTTCAGTTTACTGCGTTACAGTGAGTTAGTGTTTGTTTAGACACTAGCTCAGGGTATGGCAGTCTTACCATTTCACATCAGGCAAATCAGCGGTTTACCATTGTCACGTTGTGTTGTAAACGAAAGACAGTCTGTTGCGTTGTTTTCTTCTGAGGGACTATTATCTGGAAAAACTACTATAGTGGAGCCCTTACAACCAGACTTGTACTGTGTTTCATCTGGCAGTTACACAAACACGGTTTATACCTATTTATTCACAGTTTGGAAATGTGAATAAATAGAATTGACTATGAAAAGCTATTTCCCCCTTTCTTAGGCATCATGTGTGCACCTCGTAGTGAGGGATTTTTTTTTTTTTTAAGAAATCAGAATTAAGTATTGGATATTGTACAACAGACATATGGGACACTGGTTTTTAAGATTTCTTCGGCATTCAGGTAATCCTGCGATTTAATTAATTGAGAACTTGACAAACTTCATGGTTGGCTGTTGACTTCTACACGCGTGGGTTGTTGATTTTATGCATAAGGAAATTTAAGTGTACAAGTGGCAATGAATACCTGCGCCTGTGAAATTAGATTACTTGCTCGAGATTGTTTTATCTCGCATAGTACTTATGACATAACCCTGACTCCATATTTATGCTCCTCAAAATGTCTGCCAAAATTATCTACAAAGAGGATGAATTGGGAAAAAAAAAAAGACAATTCCAACCTTCAGTACTTCATCTGGCACCCTGCTAGGGGCCTTCCATAAGCCAGGAACCCAGAGGAGAGAAGCCCTACAGGGGGAAGCATCTACAATGGGGCCCGGGAGTAAATAATTCACAGGAGTCCCTGTTGGCATGGTCGAGCCTTCAGGCTGTAGTTGCTCTGCCACTGCAAATGCTGTAAGGAGGCAGCATATGTCCGCTCCCTTTGGCTTTTTCCTTTCTTGGACTCCTTCACTTGCCCGTCCTTTCCTTCCATCTTGATAAACTGCTCTTATGTGCCGTGCCCTTGCCACGCAAAGGACTCAAGCAGAATCCAGACTCAATGACATCTTTGATAATCCCGACCAGAACCAATTGGGTTTATTGGGGGAAATTCCTGCAGGACATAGAAGGAGGGGTGTGGCGCATCAGAATTAGTTGAAGAGGAGAGGCTTCCTTTTTTTGTCTTTCTGCTCATAGAGGAGTATGCATTGCATCTACCTGGCAACACCTGACTATGACTTGATTTGTTTGGCTAATATGAATGACACACAGGTGTTGTGTAATAATACACTACATGGCCTAAAATTCTTGGAAAGGGTTTTGTGAGATAGCTTGACCAAAGTGGCTGAAGAAGGGCAGGAGACAGTGTAGAAAGTGATTTATTTTCTATGTTTGTGACCAAAAATATTTACAAAAATCAAAAAAACTCAACTCCAAAGTTAACTTGGTACAAATAAACATAAATGAACTTAAACCAACAAAAATTAAGGTCACATGCACTCAGCTACACTGACCTGGTCCTTTCCTGTTGAACACCTGAGTTCTTCTGCTTAAATAGTCGGCTATCCAAAGAATTCCTCCTCTGGACTATTCCATTCAGTAGGTAAGATAAACATTACCATACTCATAAACTTATGATGCTACTGTTTACTAGCAATTAAAAACTCTAAGGTGTAACCTATACATATTACATCAATACATCCTTTTCTCAACAAACAATGCTAAAACTGACTTTATTAAATTACACTAATTCTCCCCCTTCTTCACCTGGTCCATTCCTGTGACATCAGACTAAGCAGGAAGCTATAACATAGGTACATAGGTAAGTAAGGCGAGTTCCACAAACTACACAAATTAACAGTTGGAATAAATAATATGTTAACTTAACAGACTTGTCAGAGTTGATTTAAACCAAGATGTTACATTATATAATCTGTAAAAGTGCAAAACATAAACAAACACGGGATAGTCAATGTTTGCCCACTACAGAATAAAAATAAGGCATGGCTAAATCAAAACAAGAATGTTAACTATGAATCGCAGGCTTCAAATATGGACAAATGGTGTTCTCACCCACTTTGTCACAGGTTTGTTTATAAAACAAAAAGCTAGTGTAATACGAGTGTCCTGCAATAAACTTGTCTTTTGAATTATGGAACTGAGGAAGAATAGTGATTTTTCTCTTACTTTATTCTGTCTTGAAAGCAAGCGAGTGCTCAAACTTGAAATAAATCCAATGTGGCATCACAAAATTACTGTTACCCTCCTGATTTTTAAGGTACTGTGCGTCTCTAAGGGCAAATTCATGGCAGATCTTGATTGAATCCACAAATCAAAGCTCACTGTTTTTCTGTGAAAGCACAGTGGGGCTATTTAACTTTTTATTAAAGCTAACACTTCAGGAGGTATCTGCTTCAGACGGCGGTGCATGTGGGATCTTTTAGGCCTTTGCAAAAATAAAGAAAAAAAAGAAACTGACAGCTATTTAGCCATGCACTGTCACTGCAGTTCCCACAACTACGGTGGATGGCATAATTTGGTACATAAACAACCCCAATTGTGCCTACAAATCCCTCAGTAAACATTTAAGGACCCTTAGTGAGCACTGTGCAGTGATAATTATGATTTATCCACTGTCTGTAGTCATCGTTTAGCCTTTTGCCATCATTAGCTCCGCTGTGACACAGACATCCTGCTGTCCCGACTTCCCCAGACCATCTGCCAGACTAGGCCATGCCAGCCACCAAACCAACCAACCACCTACGCCCCTATGCCCCATTTGGTCTGGCATCTGTGTGCTCCACTGATCTGCCAACAAAGACTTACTGAATGTTTAAACAAGCCTTTGGATATTTGACAACATTCATTTTGCCATTTAAGCCCATGGTCTCATTTTGAGTCAACAGTGGCTCCGGGGACAGCCCATTTCCAGACCCCACGGTGCTAATGATACACATAATGCGAGAGATCATGCAGAACTAGCCTCCATATCTGATTGGTTTTGATTCTGTGACCGATCTTGGATAAAAGATGATTATCAGTCCACGGTTGTTCTCTACCAGACAAGACAGACACCTATGGCCCCCGAGCATAATAAGCCAATCTCAGCCTTTAATGACAGCCAAGGACAAGAGTCTAGACACAGCTGATTATCAGAGAAACCTCTGAATTGTTTTTTTTTTTTTGTTTGTTTTAAAGGTAACAGCTTTTGGTGCAGGAAAAGATAGATGGAAATGAGCAAGAAGGGTGGTAACTGGATGAAAACTGGTGTCTGCCAATCCTTTTACACAATCCAGAAACGTAACTGAAAGCCACATCGGCCTTTAAGGGTACACAAACAGAACATAAAACGTGCCTCAAATCAAATCCCAAAAAGCTGATTCTGTTCATCTGGACGTAGCGTTTTCAGTGGGAGAAACATTTCGTTACTTATCCAGAGACTGAAGAAGTCACTTGTTTGAGTGACGAAATGTTTCTCCCACTGAAAACGCTACGTCCAGATGAACAGAATCAACTTTTTGGCACATATAAACTGTTTGCTGCTCTATAACAGATGCTTTCACAACAGGCAGGCCAAACATATCGCTGCTGCCTTTCCTGTTTCCAACATTGTCAGCCTACCATTCCAAGCGAGGACATTTCAGCCAAATTCAATCAGACATTTATCATCTTCCACCCTGAATAAGAGCATATGAGACCTGTCGTCATGTCATCAGTTACTATGACTGCATATAGATACAATTCTTAAACATGCTGTGTACACAGGACCACAGTGGCACGCACTGGCTGTACCAGTAGACTAGATGGAAGTCATTATAGCCTATTTAATCAACACTCACTGTCAATTTATGCTGCATAGTAGTGATTCCTATGCAACAATAGGAATATGAGGAAAGGAGCCTTTCAGAAATATTTACATATTTTCAGTGCATTACTGTGAATAATATGGTAGTGACATTCCTGGATTTGATGTGGTTTGCCTGATGCTAGTGATATGTTCCACCTTAGCTTGAAAAGGTTGAAAGTTGAAAAGGTGATTAAAGCTGACATGAAAAAAGAGTGTTAAATGAAGCGGTTTTATGCTACTGATAATTTTCACTTGCTTTTAGGAATTTTTTTTTTTTTAATTTAGAATTTACCACAAGCAAAAATATACATTTTTTTAAATAAAGAACCTAAAGTAAGACACAACCTGTAAAAACACAAGTAAACAAAA